>QRDG01000571.1:456912-596143 GCA_012064385.1 Puccinellia tenuiflora | reverse complement strand
TAAGGTGTTCCTTTTAATAGAACACCGGAGCAAAGCATTAACACACAATGAATACATGTAACCCTCGAGTTACCAACCATTCCCATCAATGTCCCCGTTTCTGTCACTCGGGGTCTCCGGTTCCGGTTGACAACAAGTGCATACAATTAGTAGATAGGATCCAAAACATCAATTATATTCATGAAAACATAAAGTGTTCAGATCTGAAATCATGACACCCGGGCCCAAAGTGACAAGCATTAAGCATAACTAATTGTACCAACGATGATTAACAAAAATAGAGGATACTAGGCATCATGCCTGTAACAGCCCAAACATGGTAACGAAAAATACGAAGAATTTTTCCACTTTTGTGTCCATGTTTGCATCATAGCATCCATATGCATTTTGCCATTTTAAAGTTGCATTTGGAAAACAATTGAAATGGGAAGCCCAAACTTCCCAACATCCAAACCAATGAAATGCCAACTTGGAAACCAATAAATGAATTTCCAAATTGATGAGGAAGTTCCATCCTTGCAGGTTATAACAATTTCTCACTTTTTCAAATTTTTACTAATTAAGACATGACATGAGGTTTTGAAATTGGCTGAATTCAATTCCTATTTTTGGAACCAAGTTAGAACTTCCAAAATTTCAAACTAAAATCATGCTGAGCCTCAATATGGTTGGGAGAGCTTCCATAAAAATTTTCAATATTTTTGGAATTGTAAAAATGCCCCAATTAAATGTATTTTGGAAATTGCCCCAATTTACCCTAATTAAAAGCTATGAACAAAGGTTGGGCAAAATAATTTATTTGACCTCACCAATTTTTGTGGTGGTTCTAAAGGGTAATTCTAAGCTTCATGAATTTTTCTGGGATTTTAGAAAATGTTCTGGTGCCTTAATTAAATGGGTTAAACACTGCTGTTGGACTTGTTTGAGTTTAATTCAAAAGTTCCAGGGACCTCCTTGTAATTTCCTTTTTCCCTCTCATCTCTCCACTGTGCTCGCCGGCACTGGCGCCATGCCGTGCGCTGGCCGAGCTGCTCCGCGTCGATGCGTGGCCCTGGGACGACTATGGAGACCGAGTCGGCGTTCACCTGCTCCCCCTCGCCCACTCCTCCCGTTTCCTCCCCGAGATTTCCGGATCGGGGCCATTTCTCTCTCCCGAGCTCTCCCCTTTCTGCCGCCGCTCGCCTCCGCCTGTCGCCGCCGGCTGGAGCCACCTCACGCGGATCGACGAGCACCGTCAGCTCCGCCACGACCTCCTCTTGCTTCCCGTCCCAGGAATCGAACTGGGAGGCCCGGGGACGACGCGTGCGTCGTCGACCTCGTCCACCGCGGCCGCCGCACGCCGAAGCCGTTTTTCCGCCGAATCCGCCCGCCCCTCACCGCGTCGGTCACCCCTTCAGGCTCAAGGTGAGGCGTGCTTCTTTGCTAGCCCTCTCCCGCGCCCCCTTTCCCTCTCCCGCCGCCCGATCTTGGTCGCCGGCGGCGCCAGCAGCGTCAGCAGCGTCAGCAACGCGCACGTCCACCGCTCCCACGCGCGCCCGGCCTGACCGGCCCAGTGGCCGGGGCCTCTCGGGTCGTGGCCCGGCCATATTGGCCGGCCCAGTGGCCGGGGCCTTTCGGGTTGGGGCCCGGTCATGATGTCCGGCTTGCACCCCGGCCTGGCCGGCCTGCCAGGGAAATTTCTTTCCCTTTTAATTTTTGAAACAGATTTAATTAATTCATAATTAATTGAAAAATGCTTCAAATTAGACGAATCAAATTTCAAAATGTTCGATAAAACAAACTCTAACCATTGGGATCATTGTAACCTTCTTTTGGAATTATTTTCTTTTGGTTATTTTCATACTTCCTAAAAGGGGTAAGTAATACCTAAATTGAGAAATTCATAACCTATTCAAAATTAATCCAAAAATTACAAATAAAATACCAATGTGATCAACATTTCAAATGCTATTAAATCATGCACTTATCACATCATGATCACAAATCCTTATTTGATGTTGTTCATAATTTGATTAAATGAATTGATTTCAATTATTTATTTAATTTGCTATTTATTCATCGGTAATCCAAAAATCACGAATAAAATACAAAATTGATCAGAATGAACAACCCTAACCATTCATGTCTTGTTCATGCATAATTGAGCCACTTCTCTAATAATTTGATAATTTATAAAGAACTATGGTCACTAAGATAAATATGGGGTTGGTTCCAATTAATTGCACTACTTATTTGGCTCCCTATTTAATGTTGTCTTTTTAACTTATAATGATATCTTTGCATCAATTGGACATGTCATCATGTGTTTGCGCATTGCACCTTGTGATCGTGTGATTTATGTGTGCTTTGTATTTCTTTGGGTATCGATAGATTCCGGAGTCGAGGTTACCGATAACTACTCCGACGATCAATACTACGCTCCCGGGCAGCAAGGCAAGAGATAGCCTAACCTTCTTGGCATCTAGCATCCTATGTTTTATCAAATTATTTTATCCACCATATTATTTGCATGCGATTCAAATGTCTCTTTTGGTAATTATTAGAGTATCCTATGAATGCATGTTCTTCCCCGAGCCAATCACATGTATCCCTACCTATGAAACCTAGGGTTGAAGTGCTGGCCGAGATAAAGATAAAATGGTTGTATTCATATGCTTAGCTATGCTTAGCCATGCTTAAATAAATGCTTTATGTCCGTTATTAATTCCGTAATTGTTGATGATGATGGAATGATTCGGAAATGGTGGATAAATGTGATGCTTAATTAAAATGCTAAGACGGCTTGGGTGAGTTGCCATCGGGGATGGTGTTTTGCCTCACTCTAGCCCCTAGGTGCGAGTTCTTTACCTCTTGAACCAAGACTGAGCGTGCTTCCGGAGGTGGGGGCATATGGAACCCCCTTTGACCGAATAAGTTGTGAGGGGCTTGTCAAGGGTCCTCTAGTTTGCTATTCCATTTGCGCGTGAGTTGTGTGGGTGGAAAAGAAACGAGGATGGTGGTGTTTAGGAATGTGGCCGCGGGGCAGGGCGCTGGGAGCGCTAAACCTGTCCTTCCGCACACTGATGGTCCTTGAGTAAGCCTCATGCAATGTAAAGGTCTAACCGCGCCCGTTCGCCGGCCTTCCCCGGAAGAGGGCCAACTAGGTGAGCCGGACGGTACCGATGGGTAAATTAGTACACCCCTGCAGGGTTAATCTTTTCGAAAAGCCGTGTCCACGGTTATGGACGACTTGGGAATAGACGATAAGACCATAGGGAATACTAACCTAATTGATATGGCAGCTAAAGGTTGCATAATCAACGTGTGACACAGGTTCATTTCCTCGAGGGTGATTCGAGGGGGTGCCTTGGTGGAGATGTGAGTGGTTGGTTACAAGTAGGTTCGCCGAGAACCGAAAATGAGAATGTTACTTTCTTACCCCTTTTGAAAAGTATTCTGAGTAGACGAATGCCATGTGTCCTTTATGGTTCGGTTTATTTAAAACTAGCTTTATGCAAAAGAAATACATATACAGCTTTAGAGCCTCCGTCAGTCATTGGGCCTATATCGCCCTACTAAACTTGCGAGTACATCGTACTCAGTCTCTCTTTGCTGCCTCTATGTATTTGTATTTCAGAGGAGGACGACCCCGAGCAACTAGGTGGGTTCTTCGTTGACGTCGACTACTAGTCTGGGGTTCCCAGGTGGCAGCTTGGGACCGTGGAACAAGCTGGCTTGGGGGATGTTTATCTGTAGGCCTCTTAGGCCATAATTTGCTTCTTGTTGTATTAGACAACGCTACTTCGCTTCCGCTTGTTGAATTGTAGGATCTGTGATCCTTTTGCCTTGTAATATTTGTATTCTCCTCGTTATATGAGTTGCTATATAAATGTTTTGTGTCGTAGAGTCATGCTTTGTGCCAGTTCTGTTCCACAAGTCTCGATCTTTGTTTTATACATTGATGGTTGTGTTGCTTACATAGCCTCTCTGTATAATTCCGGGGTCGGGGCGCTACAAGTTGGTATCAGAGCAGGACTGCCTGTAGGAAACCCTTTCTATTGGTCGATGTCGAGTCTAGTGAAAATTATTTTCAACCTAAAAATGAGTTGTGAAAACCTTCTTAGGATTCTTTTTGCTTCTCATCCAACTCGCTCTACTCTGATTCTTACCTCTATTTGTTTTGTGCTTGGTGTCGATGTTTAGGTTCTCGGGGTTTGGGTTCTTACCGTCCAGTTGTACCTCGAGTCCGTTATATCCGTTTGATATCGCCACGATGACGTGATGTCACTGTGGTTGCCTAAATCTGTCTTTGGTGTTTATTGCTTCTTAAATATCTATATTTGGGAGCAACCAATGATCTACCTTATCTGTCAGGATTGGTTACTAACTTGCCGTTGTTCCAATTCTTCAGAATGGCTCCTACCCGCCGTGGGGAACATAGCAGCCCTGACCCACCGCCGCCACCCTCAATGGCGGAGGTTATGATGGCAATTGAACAAAACCGTCTGCGCAACGAGCGGTTGCTCGAGCAGCTGGTCCAGCAAGGGGCCAGGAGGAACACGGACTGCACCACCCTCAACCAGTTCTTGCGGTCCCAACCTCCTACATTCTCTGAAGCTAAGGAGCCGCTTGATGCGGATGATTGGCTTCGGGCTATCGAGCGCAAGTTTGCCGCTCTTCACGTTCCTGCGGCGGAGCACGTCAACTTCGCCACCTACCTTCTGGAAGGAGCCGCCGGCTCCTGGTGGGAGAGCCACGTGGCTATGGTTGCCGCGGGCCATGTCATCACTTGGGAGGAATTCCGCACCGCTTTCCGTGTGGCGTACATCCCCAAGCCCATCCTCGAGCTCAAGAGGCGGGAGTTCCTGGACCTAACCCAGGGATGCATGGACGTCCAGTCCTATGGACGGGAGTTCAACCACCTCTCCCGTTACGCCCCTCGGGACGTGACGAATGATGAGGACAAGCAATACCTCTTCCGCAAGGGGCTCGCACCTCGTCTCCGATACGAGCTCCTACCCTTCAAGTTCACTTCCTACCAGGAGCTCTACAACCAGGCTCTCACCATGGAGCAGGGTAGGAAGGAGCTGGAGGCTTCCAAGAGGCCCGCCTCCACCGACCACCAGAGCTCCTCCTCTGAGGGCAAGAAGCGCAAGGTCTTCGTGCCTTTCAGCGCCGTGCCAAAGGCGCCCTTTGCTCCGAAGCCCACCGGGTATTTGCCACCTCCGCCTCGCCCAGCTACCTCGACCTTGGGTGCGGCTGGAGGCGGTTTTCGCCCTCGACTGCCTGCCCCACCGGGGGTCACGTGCTTCGCTTGTGGCCAGCCGGGGCACTACTCCAGGGAGTGTCCCCCAGAAGGCACCGGCTACCTCGGCACCTGCACCAGCCCCCTCTACCCCAGCCGCCAAGACTACCACCGTCAGCCGTGGTCGCCTGAACCACGTCTCAGCTGAAGGCGTTGAGGAGGACTCCGGAGTTCTTATGGGTACGCTCCGAATCAATACTTATCCAGCTTCAGTATTGTTTGATTCTGGAGCTTCGCATTCGTTCATATCCATATCATATGCACACAACCATCAAATACCGTTTGTGAATATGGATTCCCCGCTAGTGGTCAAAACACCTGGTTCTCGTTGGCAAACCAAATGGATCACTCCTGAGGTGCAGATTTCCATAGGCTCCACCCCTTTCCCGTTCCAGTTGATAGCTCTGAAGTCAGAGGGTTTGGATGTTATTCTGGGTATGGACTGGTTAGTCAAGTATCAGGCTAACCTGGACTGTGCGGCCAAGACTGTCTCAGTGATCCATCCGCATTATGGGAAGGTGCGCTATTGGTCCCCTTCATTCGCAGCTCCATCTGCTGCCACTCCTTTTTCTCCGGAGATCAGTCTGTTTTTCATGGAAGGTGTCACCCCGCCTGAAATGCATGAAGTGGAGGTGGTGTGTGATTTCCCCGATGTTTTTCCGGAGGAGTTGCCCGGCATGCCACCTGATCGCAGCGTGGAGTTTGTGATCGAGTTGGTTCCGGGAACCGCCCCAGTTTCCAAGACGCCCTACCGTATGCCAACGGAAGAGCTAGCTGAATTGAAGAAGCAACTTGATGAGCTGCTGGAAAAAGAATTCATCCGGCCGAGTAGCTCACCTTGGGGCTGCCCGGTCATCTTTGTCAAGAAGAGGGATACAAATGTTCCTCGACTGGTCGTTGACTACCGCCCTCTTAATGCGGTGACCATCAAGAATAAGTATCCAATTCCTCGCATAACTGACTTATTCGATCAACTAGCTGGAGCAACGGTATTCTCCAAGATGGATCTGAGGTCAGGTTACCATCAGATCAAGATCCGGAAGGAGGATATTCCGAAGACCGCTTTCACCACCCGTTACGGTTTATATGAGTACACCGTCATGTCCTTCGGCCTCACTAATGCTCCGGCTACATTCATGAGGCTAATGAACTCCATCTTCCACGAGTACCTCGACAAGTTCGTCATCATCTACATCGATGACATCCTTGTGTACTCCAAGACCGAAGACGAGCATGCTGAGCATCTTCGACTCGTTTTGACCAAGCTCCGTGATCACCGCCTATATGCCAAGTTCTCTAAATGTGAGTTTTGGCTGAAGGAGCTCATCTTTCTCGGTCATGTGGTGTCAGCTGCCGGAGTAGCGGTGATACCCGACAAGATTCAGGCAATCCTGGATTGGCCAACTCCCAAATCCGTCAAAGATATCCGAAGCTTCCTTGGATTGGCGGGTTATTACCGTCGATTTATTGAGGGCTTCTCCAAAATAGCAAAGGCATTGACTGAACTCCTCAAGAAAGGCAAGCCATTTGTGTGGTCAGACAAGGCTGAAGAGAGTTTCCAAACCCTTAAGGTCAAGCTCACCACCACTCCGGTACTTGTCCTTCCCGATACCGCCAAGGACTTTGTCGTCTATTGCGATGCATCTCTACAAGGGTTGGGATGTGTCTTGATGCAAGAGGGCCATGTGGTCGCTTATGCTTCCCGTCAACTCAAGCCACACGAGCAAAATTATCCAACTC
This sequence comes from Puccinellia tenuiflora, assembly GCA_012064385.1. Lineage (NCBI taxonomy): Eukaryota > Viridiplantae > Streptophyta > Magnoliopsida > Poales > Poaceae > Puccinellia > Puccinellia tenuiflora. The sequence goes on along the minus strand of QRDG01000571.1, from coordinate 589,119 downwards.
ATGATTTGGAGCTTGCCGCCGTGGTACATGCTCTAAAGCAATGGAGGCCCTATCTCTTGGGCAACCGTTGCGAGATCTACTCCGACCACCAAAGTCTAAAATATCTCTTCACCCAGCCGGATCTGAACTTGAGGCAGAGGAGATGGCTGGAATTGATAAAAGACTATGATGTGACCCTCAACTATCAACCCGGCAAGGCCAATGTGGTGGCCGATGCTTTAAGCCGCAAGGCCTATTGCAACACATTGATGGTTGAAAAGGCCCAACCGGCTCTCCACGAGGAATTTGCCAAATTGAATCTGGAAATTGTTCCTTCGGGTTTTCTAGCTAACCTCGAGATCAAATCCACTCTCGAGGATGAAATCAAGCCCGCCCAACAAAATGATGCTGGCATCCTAAAGATTAAGGAGAATGTCGCGAGTGGAAAGGCGAAGTGTTTCTCTATCGATGACTCCGGTGTTGTCTACTTCGAAGGCCGCCTTGTGGTGCCCAAGAGTGGAAATACCAAGGGGTTAATTCTCCAAGAGGCACATGAGTCTCCCATATCCATCCATCCCGGTAGCACCAAGATGTACCAAGACCTCGTCCCAAATTCTGGTGGACCCGTATGAAGCGGGAGATTGCCAAATATGTTGCCGAATGTGATGTCTGTCGCCGGGTGAAAGCTGAACATCAAAGGCCAGCTGGTACCCTCCGCCCCATAGCCGTTCCTGAGTGGAAATGGGATGAAGTTGGTATGGATTTCATCACCGGTTTTCCAAAGTCACAAAAGGGCAACAATGCTATTTGGGTCATCATCGACCGTTTGTCAAAGGTTGCCCATTTCCTTCCGGTCCGCGATGATATTCGAGCAAGCCAACTTGCCGACCTATATATGGCCCGGATTGTTCCATTGCACGGGGTTCCCTTGAGGATCATTTCCGACCGTGGAAGCCTGTTTGTGTCCAAATTTTGGCAAAGCTTCCAAGAGGCTCTCGGAACCCGTCTCAATTTCAGCACCGCCTACCACCCTCAAACCGACGGTCAAACTGAAAGAGTAAATCAAATTCTTGAAGACATGCTTCGGGCTTGTATCATCTCCTTCGGCAAGGGTTGGGAAAAGTACCTCCCTCTCGCCGAGTTCTCCTACAACAATAGCTATCAAGCCAGTTTGCAAATGGCTCCCTTTGAGGTTCTTTATGGGAGAAAATGCCGGACTCCTCTCAATTGGTCTGAAACCGGGGAGAGGCCACTCTTCGGTCCTGATGTGATCAATGAAGCCGAAGAGAAAGTCCGTGTTATTCGGGAAAATCTCAAGGCCGCTCAATCCCGTCAGAAAAGCTATTATGACAAGCACCATCAAGAGGTCCACTATGAAATTGGTGACAAGGCCTATCTTCGAGTCTCTCCTCTCCGAGGCGTTCGTCGTTTTGGAATCAAGGGCAAATTGGCACCTCGCTATGTTGGCCCTTTCACCGTCCTAGCCAAGCGAGGAGATCTCTCCTATCAACTTGAGCTACCCTCCAACTTTCCGGATGTTCATGACGTGTTCCATGTTTCCCAACTCCGCCGGTGCTTCAAGGATCCCATCCGTGGGGTTGATCATGAGGCATTAGACATCCAGGAGGACTTGACCTATCGCGAGCATCCTATCCGTACCTTGGATGAAGCGGAGAGGAAAACCCGCAACAAGTCCATCAAGTTCCTCAAAGTTCAATGGTCCAACCATTCCGAGGAAGAAGCCTCATGGGAGCGAGAAACTAGTCTTCGTCAGGAATACCCCGCCTTCTTCACTCAAGCTTAGAATCTCGGGACGAGATTCCTGTAAGGGGGGTAGAGTTGTAACAGCCCAAACTTGGTAACGAAAAATACGAAGAATTTTTCCACTTTTGTGTCCATGTTTGCATCATAGCATCCATATGCATTTTGCCATTTTAAAGTTGCATTTGGAAAACAATTGAAATGGGAAGCCCAAACTTCCCAACATCCAAACCAATGAAAATGCCAACTTGGAAACCAATAAATGAATTTCCAAATTGATGAGGAAGTTCCACCCTTGCAGGTTATAACAATTTCTCACTTTTCAAATTTTGTACTAATGAAGATTGACATGAGGGTTGAAATTTGGCTGAAGTTCAATTCCTATTTTTGGAACCAAGTTAGAACTTCCAAAATTTCAAACTAAAATCATGCTGAGCCTCAATATGGTTGGGAGAGCTTCCATAAAAATTTCAATATTTTTGGAATTGTAAAAATGCCCCAATTAAATGTATTTTGGAAATTGCCCCAATTTACCCTAATTAAAAGCTATGAACAAAGGTTGGGCAAAATAATTTATTTGACCTCACCAATTTTTGTGGTGGTTCTAAAGGGTAATTCTAAGCTTCATGAATTTTTCTGGGATTTTAGAAAATGTTCTGGTGCCTTAATTAAATGGGTTAAACACTGCTGTTGGACTTGTTTGAGTTTAATTCAAAAGTTCCAGGGACCTCCTTGTAATTTCCTTTTTCCCTCTCATCTCTCCACTGTGCTCGCCGGCACTGGCGCCATGCCGTGCGCTGGCCGAGCTGCTCCGCGTCGATGCGTGGCCCTGGGACGACTATGGAGACCGAGTCGGCGTTCACCTGCTCCCCCTCGCCCACTCCTCCCGTTTCCTCCCCGAGATTTCCGGATCGGGGCCATTTCTCTCTCCCGAGCTCTCCCCTTTCTGCCGCCGCTCGCCTCCGCCTGTCGCCGCCGGCTGGAGCCACCTCACGTGGATCGACAAGCACCGCCAGCTCCGCCACGACCTCCTCTTGCTTCCCGTCCCAGGAATCGAACTGGGAGGCCCGGGGACGACGCGTGCGTCGTCGACCTCGTCCACCGCGGCCGCCGCACGCCGAAGCCGTTTTTCCGCCGATTCCGCCCGCCCCTCACCGCGTCGGTCACCCCTTCAGGCTCAAGGTGAGACGTGCTTCTTTGCTAGCCCTCTCCCGCGTCCTTTTTCCCTCTCCCGCCGCCCGATCTTGGTCGCCGGCGGCGCCAGCAGCGTCAGCAGCGTCAGCAACGCGCACGTCCACCGCTCCCACGCGCGCCCGGCCTGACCGGCCCAGTGGCCGGGGCCTCTCGGGTCGTGGCCCGGCCATATTGGCCGGCCCAGTGGCCGGGGCCTCTCGGGTTGGGGCCCGGTCATGATGTCCGGCCTGCACCCCGGCCTGGCCGGCCTGCCAGGGAAATTTCTTTCCCTTTTAATTTTTGAAACAGATTTAATTAATTCATAATTAATTGAAAAATGCTTCAAATTAGACGAATCAAATTTCAAAATGTTCGGTAAAACAAACTCTAACCATTGGGATCATTGTAACCTTCTTTTGGAATTATTTTCTTTTGGTTATTTTCATACTTCCTAAAAGGGGTAAGTAATACCTAAATTGAGAAATTCATAACCTATTCAAAATTAATCCAAAAATTACAAATAAAATACCAATGTGATCAACATTTCAAATGCTATTAAATCATGCACTTATCACATCATGATCACAAATCCTTATTTGATGTTGTTCATAATTTGATTAAATGAATTGATTTCAATTATTTATTTAATTTGCTATTTATTCATCGGTAATCCAAAAATCACGAATAAAATACAAAATTGATCAGAATGAACAACCCTAACCATTCATGTCTTGTTCATGCATAATTGAGCCACTTCTCTAATAATTTGATAATTTATAAAGAATTATGGTCACTAAGATAAATATGGGGTTGGTTCCAATTAATGGCACTACTTATTTGGCTCCCTATTTAATGTTGTCTTTTTAACTTATAATGATATCTTTGCATCAATTGGACATGTCATCATGTGTTTGCGCATTGCACCTTGTGATCGTGTGATTTATGTGTGCTTTGTATTTCTTTGGGTATCGATAGATTCCGGAGTCGAGGTTACCGATAACTACCCCGACGATCAATACTACGCGCCCGGGCAGCAAGGCAAGAGATAACCTAACCTTCTTGGCATCTAGCATCCTATGATTTTATCAAATTATTTTATCCACCATATTATTTGCATGCGATTCAAATGTCTCTTTTGGTAATTATTAGAGTATCCTATGAATGCATGTTCTTCCCCGAGCCAATCACATGTATCCCTACCTATGAAACCTAGGGTTGAAGTGCTGGCCGAGATAAAGATAAAATGGTTGTATTCATATGCTTAGCTATGCTTAGCCATGCTTAAATAAATGCTTTATGTCCGTTATTAATTCCGTAATTGTTGATGATGATGGAATGATTCGGAAATGGTGGATAAATGTGATGCTTAATTAAAATGCTAAGACGGCTTGGGTGAGTTGCCATCGGGGATGGTGTTTTGCCTCACTCTAGCCCCTAGGTGCGAGTTCTTTACCTCTTGAACCAAGACTGAGCGTGCTTCCGGAGGTGGGGGCATATGGAACCCCCTTTGACCGAATAAGTTGTGAGGGGCTTGTCAAGGGTCCTCTAGTTTGCTATTCCATTTGCGCGTGAGTTGTGTGGGTGGAAAAGAAACGAGGATGGTGGTGTTTAGGAATGTGGCCGCGGGGCAGGGCGCTGGGAGCGCTAAACCTGTCCTTCCGCACACTGATGGTCCTTGAGTAAGCCTCATGCAATGTAAAGGTCTAACCGCGCCCGTTCGCCGGCCTTCCCCGGAAGAGGGCCAACTAGGTGAGCCGGACGGTACCGATGGGTAAATAGTACACCCCTGCAGGGTTAATCTTTTCGAAAAGCCGTGTCCACGGTTATGGACGACTTGGGAATAGACGATAAGATCATAGAGAATACTAACCTAATTGATATGGCAGCTAAAGGTTGCATAATCACGTGTGGTAACAGGTTCACTTCCTCGAGGGTGATTCGAGGGGGTGCCTTGGTGGAGATGAGAGTGGTTGGTTAGAAAAGGGTTCGCTGAGAACCAAAGATGAGAAATGTTACTTTCTTACCCCTTTTGAAAAGTATTCTGAGTAGACGAATGCCATGTGTCATTATAGTTCGGTTTATTAAAACTTAGCTTTATGCAAAAGAAATACATATACAGCTTTAGAGCCTCCGTCAGTCATTGGGCCTATATCGCCCTACTAAACTTGCGAGTACGTCGTACTCAGTCTCTCTTTGCTGCCTCTATGATTTTGTATTTCAGAGGAGGACGACACCGAGCAACTAGGTGGGTTCTTCGTTGACGTCGACTACTAGTCTGGGGTTCCCAGGTGGCAGCTTGGGACCGTGGAACAAGCTGGCTTGGGTGATGTTTAATTGTAGGCCTCTTAGGCCATATTTGCTTCTTGTTCTTAGACAACACTACCCGCTTCCGCTTGTTAAATTGTTGGATCTGTGATCCTTTGTTGTGTAATTTGTATTCTTCTCATTATATGAGTTGCTATATGTTTTGTGTCGTAGAGTCATGCTTTGTGCCAGTTCTGTTCCACAAGTCTCGATCTTTGTATTATACCTTGATGGTTGTGCCAACTACATAGCCTCACTGTATAATTCCGGGGTCGGGGCGTTACACACTTTCTCCTCTTTTTGAGAGGAACCCTTTGGATCTAGATCTTGGGATCATTTGTTGAGTTCTTCCTTGTTCTTCCTCTTTTATTCCCCCATAAGCATTTGTTGCTTTGTTGGAATTTGAGAGTGAAGGATTTGAGCACTTGTGCTCTTGCCATTGCATTTGGTGCATTGGTTTGCTCTCTCCACGAAGATTCGTGGAAGTGAAGGTTGGGAACTTGTTACTCTTGGGTAATTGGACCCTAGACTGCGTTGTGGTGATTCTTGGGAGCCTCCAATTTGGTTGTGGATGTGTGCCCCAAGCTTAGTGGCGTAAAGGCTCTTGATTCCGCCTAGAAGGACTCCGATAGTGAATGGTGAACCACACCTTTGTGGTGCGGTTCATCGGAGAATATGGTGAGGCCTTTGTGGCGTTGAGTAGGCCTGTGGTGGCGAGCTCACACCCCTCCAACGAGACGTACTCCCTCAAAAGGAGGAACTCGGGAATACATCTTCGTCTCCATGTGCCTCGTTTATTTCTATACCCGAGCTCTTTACTTATGCAATTTATATTGTGATAGCCTTCGTGCTTGAAGTATTATATCTTGCTATCACCTTGTTGTTATCTTGCTTAGCATAATTTGTTGGTGCACATAGGTGAACCTAGTATATTAGGTTTTGTAAGCTTGATAAATTAAAGCGCTAGTTTTATTCCGCATTTATCAAGCCATAATCGTAAAAGTTTTAAATCGCCTATTCACCCCTGCCTCTAGGCGACATCCTTGTCCTTTCAATTGGTATCAGAGCGAGGGCTCTCCTTATTAGGATTTACCTCCTAGAGAGTAAAGATGTCATTTAGAGAATTAGTGCACGATCTCACTTTTAGATTCGATGGCAGAAATTATGATGTTTGGAAAATTCGAATGCTTAATCTTCTTAGGAACATAGACCCAAATTTTAAGAGAATTGTAGATATGGGTTTTTCTCCTCCAAAGGATTCCCAAAAGTTATCTTTAGAGGATGATGAAAACTCTTATATCGATACTCTTGTATCTAATGGTCTTATCTATGTTGTGAGCCATGTAGTTCTTGATTCAATCATGCCTTATCGGAACGCTCATGAGCTTTGGACCAAGCTTCAAGATAAATATGAAGTGTCCAACATTATTGTGGATGATTGTTCTCCCTCTCCACATCCGGCCGTGATGAGTTCTCATATTCTTCCACTTCACCAACATGTGATTTGTCACAAGGTAACGATATGGTGAGTGGTGATAAAAATTGCATTGTTGATAGTGAATCTACTATTGACTATACTTCATCTCTATCTCATTGCAATGTTCTATCTTTGGACTTAAACACTTCTAGCACTTCAAATGTCTTACATGCTAGTGTTGATAGTCCTTGCATATCATCTAAAAATTGCTTGTGTAAATCTCATGATGATATGCTTGCTTTATCTTGTTGCCATAATAAAAATGCTTGTGTTCCCTCTAATCCTTGTATTATTAATAATGTAGAGGAAACCCAATTATCCTTGGAACTAGATGTGAACTTAAGTAGTTCCTTATTTAATTGTTCATCTTCATCAACCACCTTTTGCCTTATGGCTAAATCTTTAAGTAGTAATGATGATGATAATAATAATGATGATGGAGAAAATGATGATGATGCATCCTTTCATAATAAAGGCCTAATGGTTCTTAAAGCTCTTTCAAAGAATAAAAATGCTTGTGATAACCTCTATGAAATCATGAGCACCCCTGCTGAGCGCGGGCTGGCTTTGGAAGCAAGCCTTGTGGAAAAAGGAAATATTGAAAGAGAGGATGCTATGGAAAAGGCATCTTTAGAGTATGCCCTTGAGGAAGAGCATGAGACTCGGGTTTCTCTGGAGGAGAAACTCGAATCTATTGAGGAGTCTCATAATGAAATAATTGCTAAACTCATTAAAGAACATGACCATGCTCATGCTAAATATAAAGTCACTAAAAAGGAAAATTCTAGCTTGAAGGATGAGCTTGTCAAATTGTCTTCTTCCATTCCTAATGTTAATGATGCTTGTGCTACTAACTCCACTTGTTGTGAAGCATCTATTTTGAAGGAGAATGTTGAGCTAAGGGCTCAACTTGAGTTGCTAACTAGCAAGTATGGGAAATTGGAAGAATGTCATGAAAAGCTCTCTAGCTCTAATGATGATATTCTAGCATCCCATGCTAGTCTAAAGTTAGCTCATGAGGCTATCACTACCATGGTAACATCTTGTGAGCCTCATGTGGACAATAGCACAAATTTAACTAAAAATGCTATATTGTCTTGTGCTAGTCCTAGTAGTTCATCCACTCATAATGTTGGTAAATCTTGTGATGAATCACTTTCCTTGCCTTGTTGCTCTAACAATGATGCATCTACCTCCTCTAGTACTTGTGTTGTCACTAACCATGTAGAGGAAAAAATGAGATCAAGGCAAAAGCCACTTCTTTGAAGAAAGGCTTGGAAAAGCGTCATGAAGGGAAGAGCGCACTTGACAACATGTTGAGTGTGCAACAATCCCCCAATGACAGGAGTGGACTTGGATTCAACTCCAACAACAAGAACAAATCCAAGTACAAGAAGAAGGGCCAAGAACAAGTCAAGAATTCGGCCAAGATTGTTTGCTTCAAGTGCAAGCTAGAAGGGCACCATGTTAGATCTTGCCCGATGAAGAAGAAGCCTCTTAGTGAGAAGCAACTAGGTAAGCGGACTATTGTTCAATCTCATGCTCAACCATGAGTTGAACAACGGTCAACTCCCAAGAAGACTCAAGTTAATGTCCCTCAAGTATCGGAGCCTATTAAGAAGAAAGAGAAGAGTCGATGTTGCTACTTATGCCGTGAGAAGGGTCACTTGGCTTCTTCATGCACTAATGGTACCGTATCCAACCCTATTATAATTGATGATGATTAGTCTCTTAGGAAGGAGTGACCTCAAGTTAGATTAGTCTCTTTGTATGTACATGTTTCTTTGTGGACGTATATCATGAACGATTTGTCCACTTGGAAACCTAGCTATACATATGAGCGAGGTCACTCCTTTAACTCGTTATCCTATTGCCTTTGAGTCACCTTATTTATTTGTTATTCTTTGGTGGTCTCGAAAAGAAAATATCTCTCGTGAGTGCTTATCTATCTTTTTTGCATCTTTGCACACTCATGTGGTATTAAGATATCTTCTTTGTATCTCGGTTGGGCCTCTCTTATGTTGAATCTTTTAAATTTGTATCTTCCTATGGCTCAACCATATCTTCGGTGCAAGTGCTATGATTTGCTTTAGTTTTTACGCACTCTTGCACATGTTGTGTGTTCTAGATGATTTTGGGGGAGTGAGGATTCCATGTTGTGCACACCTTATTGAAATGCAAATCCCACATTGTGCACGTACCTTGGGGAGCTCTCTCTTAATTTTTAGAACACTTGGTTGATTTTATCATAATATCTTCTTGTTTCCAACAGGTTTTTCGGATCCTTTGATTGCTTGCCTCTTTTGTTGAGGTATCTTTCCCTTTGCTAATTTGTTGCAATCTTTGGATTCTCAATATAGTTTGATTTCCTCCTATTATTGATCCGTGGAAATGTCCACTTGTTTCAACTCATTTTTATCAGAAAAGTTAAACTCGTGGAAGAACTCTCACTATGTTGGCCTTCTAAATTTTTCCTCCCATTTCAGCAATTGATGCCAATGGGGGAGAAGTTTAGAGGGTTTAAGGGAATTTGGTTTTATGCTTTGGTTCTTAAGCATTTGCCTTTAATGCTCTTGTGCCCTTTCTTGTTTGTCTTGCAAGGATGCTTAATTCATTATATAAACCCTCTTAAAAGAGATTGTCATCAATTACCAGAATGTGGGAGATTGAAAGAGCAAGGTTGCCCCCATGTGTGGTTTTGGTAATTAATGACAATCTCTATGGACTAATGTGTGCTTTGAGTTATTATTAGGTTTGGTCCATATGCATTGCTTGATTTCCATATGTTGGAGTCAATGCTAAGGGAGGAAGATTATATGTTGATCAAGGCTAAGTGCAAGTTGATCAACACACAAGGCTAGTGATGTATCATGAGGGATCATATGATCTCATGGTATGGTAAGCAATTGTCAAACATAGCCTTGTGAACTAACACATGATCTATGTGCTCGGTATATCTATGTGGGGTTAGGTATTTCTCCATGAGCATGAATCAAGAGGAAGATCCTATGTAGCTCGTGGATGTAACATCCCAAAACTTTGGAATGTTTTAAAAATCACGAAAATTTAAAACTTTTATTATTGAATATAGAAAGTCTCCAAAAATCAAGAAAAACAAATTATTGAATATTATTTTGATTTCTTTAAAGGGATATTGTTTTAAATATTTCTTCATCCTCTATTTCAATTTTTATAGCTTTGGAAATAAAATATTTATTTGTATTTCTACGAAATCCTAAAAACCTTTTTGGCAAAGTATTTCCAATATTTTGGCAAAGCCCATAATTAAATGGGTATTTGTATTTAAAAGATTTATCAAACTCTTTTCATAAAAGGGTTTTTCCTAAATACTTTGATTTGAAAACAATTACAAAATGTTCTATATTTGAAATAAATTCTATTTTGTATTTTTCTAGATTTATTTGAATTGTTTAGAAATAATATTTTTGCTAATGTTTAAAATGGCATAAAGATGCCATTTTTTTTCAAATGAAAATTTCAAAATCTTAAACTTTGAAAAGTTATGGATTTGGTTCCAAAATGTTTTAAAAGACTATACTGAATTTTACAAATTTATTTGACTCAATTTGGAGTTCTAAATCAAAAGTTATAAATTAAAACAGAAAAATCGAAAAAAAAGAAAAAAAAAGTGATGGCGTCATCCGTGACGTCATCGTCTTCAAGCTCCTGACGTGAATCACGCACGGGAATAGCTCCCGGTTGCCATTTTATTCCCATCTTGATTCCCGGCGATTTAATGCACCAAATCAAGCGCCGTTTGATTCTATAAAAATCCCTCGGCATCCTCTCCATTTCCCCTCTCCCTCCTCTTCGAATCGCGCCCACAGGCTGCCCAATTTGCTCGCCGGAGACTAGCTGTCCGCCGCGGTTTTCTTCTGTTTCTGGCCAATACGGTGAGTCTCCGCCTCCGATTCTTGGCCTGCTCTCCTCCCCTCGTTGTGGCGCATCATATAATTCCCTTGGCCGAAATTTTCTCTGCAGCATTTCGACGTGGACATCCTCGGCCGAAGCTCGTCCTTGCCGCGGACGTCGTCGTCGTTAAACTCAATTTCCGGCGAGCCTCCGCCCCCTCTCATCTCCTCCACAACCCCAATAGCTTACCTACCATCGTGCACACCTCGTAGACAACACGTCGTACCCACAGAACCTCTCGGAGCTCGACCGCCATGAAGCCCGAGCATTACCGCAGCCGTGACCAAGTTTCCAGCGAGGTGACTCATCTGCTCGTCTATTCGTGATGTCCAATGCGACTACCGCATCCGCCCGCACCTTTTTGACCATCCTGTGCAACTCCAGGATCATAGAATCGGCCCGGGCGTCCAAGAATGGAGAGTGCCGTCCGCCACACCGCTCCGTTCGCCTCCATCCACCGCTCCCCGACGTAGTCGACCATGCTGTCGCCTCCTTTCGCTTCACCATGTCGTCCAGTGCCTCGTCGTCAAGCCCCAGAAGCACGAGGACGAACGGATCGACGAGTTCGTCCACGGCTGAGCCGCAGCCCCGCTTTTCCGACCAACGCCGGCGACCTAGCGCCGCCAGGTATGGTCAACGCCTCCAAAACCATTGGATCTAGTTTAGACGCTCAGGATTAGATTCTTTAACTCGAACCGGCATGGTCCAGTAGCAGCCGTCAGATCTGGATCTGACGATCCAGATCGGATCCAGCCAAGCCGAGCCGAGCCGAGCCAAGCCATAGCCATGGCTTAAGCTGAACCGAGCCGAGCCCAGCCAGTCCCAGACCGCCACGTAGCCAGAGGAATTTCGGTGGATTTTCCATAATTAGATTTAATTGCCTGTTTTGCAGAAAACCCCCTGCATCTTAGATCTATCATATCTTTTTACTGGTTTGGCCAAATTTTATAAATTTTACCTTTTTGAAATCCTCTGGATATGTAGAATTTAATAGCACTGTTAGTTTTCAGTTTTGCCTTAGTTAAATTATTCAAATTTCTAATGTGTAATTTGAGTAATGTTGGCAAAACTTTAGTTTAAAAATAGATTTTTGAGTAAATCCAATTGGGTTAGCTTTGTATAGTTGTCCTCTGTCCAGTAGGACCTTTCCAAAAAATTTATAAAATGTTTTCGGTCAGTGTTTTTTTTTAACATGTGTTTATTCCTTTTTGGGAGTTTTAAAATGCTTTTGTTATTGTTTTAATTGTTTTCTTTTGGGAAATGTTTTAAAATTTAGTCCTCTGTCTAGTATGACCAAAACCCATTTTAGTTTAACCATTTCATCATGAAAATGTGGAAATTGGTTTAAAGTCTATTAGTGACTTGTTTTGCAAACTTTGACCTAGTTTGCAATTTGACCAAATTTCAAATTGCAAACCTTGGGCTTTGACCTACCTCATTACAATAATTCTTTTTGTATATTGAATTATGTGATGAACTTGGACCATCAACCTTGTTGTTTTATTGTTGTCCATGTTTGATGTTGTGTTTGTTTTATTGTTTGTTGGGTTGTTATTTATTGTTGTTTGTTTATATTGTTTAGAGTGAACGGAGTGCTCCAAGATACGTTGAAGAGAGGGTGTGAGCAACGACAAGTTTTCAAAGGCAAGTGATGCTCACTGCATAAATTTTCCTAAGTATTTTGATATGCATTGTAGTTTACTTTTTCTAAGTAGAATTGCATGTCAGGTTTTATCACTATGCTATGCCAGACCTGTTTAGTACTACCCCAAATAATCCTAAGTGTCTAGTACCTATACAATATCTTAGTAGAAGTATTGAAATGCTATGCTATGTGTTTTATTATGAAAAGCTAAATTCTACTAAGTAAATGAAACTCTTGGGTGGAATTGCTTTGTTGACGGCGGTTGGAGTTGAGTGGCTACTCGGGGCCATGTCCATGGTTTTACCCGAGTATGTGCACTTGTGGATGGCCACCTAGGGATCAAAGGGATTTGAAGTTGCTCCGTGTGAAGATTGCTTCCAGTGTAGCCACTTGGTACTATGGCTCTGCCTTGACTAAGTAAGTTCTAGGAACCTGATTCCGGCAATTCGCAGCAGATGAATGTCTTGTATGGGTCTGCCAGAGGAACAGGGGACTGTTTCCCAAAGGTCTCGTCTCAATCTTCTCCTTTCCTTTTCACTACATGAGGGTCAAGCACAGAATGGGTTGATTGAGTCAAGTGGTGAATGTGCACAACCTCTCAAGAGTGTAAATCTATGATCATAGCCGTGTCCCCGGTTACGGACAATTCTGAGCAGCTGAACAAGGATGTCAACGGAGAATCTCAACATTCCAATTTCTCAAGTAAAATTTGAAGTCTGAAAAAGAGTAGAAGAGACAATGGTTTTCATGCCATACTTGTCTCATTTTTAGATGTTGAATAAATGTTTTGAAGAGATAGGATAAAGTTGACTTTACGCAAAATAGCCTTGAACTCCACCAGCCAAATATGCATATAGCTAATAGGAGTTTGCCTTTATGAGTCCACAAGTATCACTTGCCAGATCCATTCCAATGGTTCTGACCAATTTTTTTGGCTGCAACGTTTTTACCGTTGCAGGTTGTTCCGACGACGAGTAAGGAACGCTTTCGGGTTTCGAGTCTGCAACCAACATGTCTGCCTGTGGCACATGAAGATGATGAGGCTCCATGCTATTATATGTTTTCCGCTGCTGAACTTTGTAACATGCTATCCTTTGGCTATGCAATTTGTAATGTTTATTTTCTGGATCATACGTTGTAATAGAATTTTGATGCAATGTATGATACTTCATCTTAAAATGTGGTGCTAGCTATTCGATCCAGGGACTAGCACAATAACACAGGGATCTTGGCCTATTTTAAAAGGGCATGATCGCTATAGTGGAGGATGGCGTCATGGTGATCGTCATCAAGATAACGGCCAAGTGAAGACATGTTGAAGAAGTGGTTCTCCCATATTGGTGTATGGGGGAGCATCATGTGAGTCTTCACAGAGCAGAGCGCAATCAAGAAAGGTGGTCCAACTTGAGAAGACAAAGATCGTCATCATCTAGCTCAAGTGGATTGTGCGCAAGGCAAAGGTTTGATCTTGATAGGTTTTCTATTTTACCGGTCTCATGATGTTTGTTGAGAGACCGGGTTATAGGATAGATAGCCGTACTATCAAGAAGGGCTCTCGAGCGAGTATCTTGATCGTATCGTTGTAGAGAGCTCAAACCTTTGCATCCTTGGCATCATCTTTCTTGGTTGTTATTTGGCTTTTATCCATGTGAGGATTTAGAGCTTGTGTTCATCTTCATACCAAGCTCTAGTTCATCAAAAAACGGATTTCATGAATATCTTGTTACGTTTTTGATGTTGGAGGTTTTACTGGTTTGTCTTTTCTATGAGAGGTCAAACTCTCTTCTTGTGATTTCCTCCTCACATGATGGACTATGTTGTGTATATGCATTATATTGTAGGCCTTGTGATTATCTTCGAAACAAGCCTAAGATCATAGAAAACAGAGTCCGGATGAAAAACTTGTTGGATTCTTTATGTTGGAGGATTTACCGATTGTTCTTTATACAAAGGTTTTACCTTTCTACATTTGGTTTTATTCTCCCTTGTTGGACTATGATGTTTATCTGTATATTCTTGTAGAGCTTTTTGTTGCGATTCCAACGAGCCCAAGAACATCAAAAACGGAGTTCTGATGATAAAGATATGCTCGTTTTCGTTTTGGTGTTTCTGCAGTTTCTACAGATTCCGGTAGTACCGGGAAAAAAGCAGTAGTACCGCCCTATCGGTACTACCGGGCCAGTTCCGGGCTACTTCCGGACCTCCAACAGAGGGCTTTTCCGGAAGTAGGCTAGAAGTAGCCCGGTAGTACCGGAAGAGCAGTACTACCGCCTTTTGAGCAGTACTACCGGGCTGCGCGGATCTGGGCAGATTTTGAGCATAACGGTTTTTTGGGGCACCTATTTAAGGGGCAATTCTTCCTCAATAGGTACCTAACCTTTGGCACTCTCTCTCCTCCATTGTTGACTTTCTTGAGAGCTTGCTTCCTCTCCATCCCACTATGATTCTTGCCTCCTTTTAGAGGGAAAAGAGAGAGGAGATCTAGATCTACATTTTCACCAAGCCATATCTCATCTAAGTGAGGGGAACCCTTTGGATCTATATCTTGGAGTTGCTTTGTGTTTCTCCTTTGTTCTTCCTCTCAAATCCCTCCCTAGCATTAGTTGCTTTGGTTGGATTTCAGAGAGAAGGATTTGACCACTTAGTGTGTTCTTGCCATTGCATTAGGTGTATCGTTTGTGCTTGATGTTTACTACATGCTTCTATTCTTGTAGACTTGTTGGGTCTCCAAGCGTAGAGGTTTGTAGGACAATAGCAAATTACCCTTAAGTGAGTAATCCAAGGTTTATCGATCTCAGGGAGGTGTAAGGTGAATGTATCCTCTCTCAAGCAACCCTGCAATTAAGATACAAGAAGTCTCTTGTGTCCCCAACACACCTAATACAATTGTCAGTTGTATAGGTGCACTAGTTCAGCGAAGAGATAGTAGAATGCAAGTGATATGGATGGTAAAAGGTGATTTTGTAATTCTGTAATAAAAATGACAGCAAGCAAACGAGTGACAAAAGTGACTAAAAATGGTGTATCAATGCTTGGAAACAAGGCCCAGGCTTCATACTTTCACTAGTGACTACTCTCAACATCATTAACATAATTAAAAACATAATAGTTCCCATAAAAACATATGCATGGTAGACGTTACTCAGAGATCATTATTTCGTGGATCAAATAGGATGAGAATTGCGTAGGGCTACGAAAAGCACACCTTAAAGTTCGTATTCCACATCTATGGACACTTTATGCTGTCACTATCCGCATCCAAAGATATTACTAACAAACAGCACAACCTATTTCTTGAATAGTCTCTTTCTTCAATAACACAAGCATCAAGAAACCTCATGATCTATTCAATCCAACAATAATAAAGAACAAACTCATGATGAAGATCCCTCTAAGCTTTTATCATTAGAGTCACACACGGCACCCACACTGTCACCGAGATACCGTGATCACAACGGTGACTCCTAAACTTATACTAGATGACACCACTTGAGCAAAATCATATCCATTACACATAGGGAAACATCATGTATTCAACTATACTAACAAAGCTCATGATCACAACGAAGATCACATCATGGGTGAGAGAGATAACCACATAGCTACTTGTATAAGCCTCAACCCCGGTGAGGGACTACTCCCTCCTCATCACGGGAAGCAGCGGTGTTGATGGAGATGGCTCCGGCGGTCGATCCCCGTCCCGACAGGGTGCCGGAACAGGACCTTCTGAACCCCCGAAACTTGTCGGCGATGGTGGCGAAGCTCTGTATCGTATTTGGGAAAATCTTTCGGGGGTTAGGTTTTTTTCGTCGGGGACAATTTATAGGCCAAAGGGCATCGTGAGGGGGTCTCCGAGGGGCAGGGACCACCCCCGACCGTGGCCCCCTTAGACCCGCGGGTGGGACCCGCCCCTGGCCTTTGGGTCCCTCTCGGGGTCGCCCTTCTGGCTCCGGACCTTATTTCTTCAATAAAAAATCGTCGTAAATTTTCGTCCAATTCCGAGAATATTTCTAGAAGTAACTTTTTGCAACAAAATCAGCACAAAAATAGGGAACTGGCACTGGGCCTCTTGTCAATAGGTTATTCCAACAAAATGCATAAAAATGATGTAATATGATAGTAAAAACATGTGACAACATCACAAAACTAGCATGGATCAATCAAAAATTATAGATACGTTTGACACGTATCATTGCTCTCCGTGAAGATTCGTGGAAGTTGAAGTTCAAGAAGCTTTTTACTCTTGGGTGCATTGTGTTCCCAAGAGCTTGTGCCTCTTGGGTGCATTGTGTACCCTAGACGGTTTGTGGTGTCGCAAAGATTTCGAGTTGTGAAGCTTCGGGCAAGGTTTGGGAGCCCCCGATTGAGTTGTGGGTGTGTGCCCCAAGATAGTTGTAAAGGCTCCGGATTCCGCCTTGAAGGATTCCGATAATGGAAGGTGAACCAAACCTTTGTGGTGCGGTTCATCGGAGAATAGGGTGAGGCCTTTGTGGCGTTGAGTAGGTCTATGGTGGCGAGCTCACACCCCTCCAACGAGACATACTCCCTTAATAAGGAGGAACTCGGGAATACATCCTCGTCTCCGCGTGCCTTGCTTATTTCTATACCCGAGTTCTTTACTTATGTACTTTACACTGTGATAGCCTTCGTGCTTGAAGTACTATATCTTGCTATCACCTTGTTGTTATCTTGCTTAGCATAAGTTGTTGGTGCACATAGGTGAACCTAGTATATTAGGTTTTGTGCTTGATAAATTAAATGCTAGTTTTATTCCGCATTTATCAAGCCATAATCATAAAAGTTTTAAATCGTCTATTCACCCCCTCTAGGCGACATCCTTGTCCTTTCAAAGAGGGGCTCTCAAATGAGTAACTTGATCGCATCTTTGTGGAGAGCTCAAACCTTTGCATATTTGGCATATCATCTTTCTTGGTTTTTATTTGTCTTTTATCCATTTGAGAATTTAGATCCTGTGTTCATCTCCATACCAAGCTCCAGTTCATCAAAAACGGATTTCATGAATATCTTGTTGCGTTCTTTTATGTTGGAGGATTTACCAGTTTATCTTTTCTAAGAGAGGTCAAACTCTCTTCTTGTGGTTTCTCCTCACATGAAGGACTATGATGTGCATATGCATGATATTGTAGAGCCTGTGATTATCTTCGAAACAACCCCAAAATCATAGAAAACGGAGTCCGGATGGAAAACTTGTTGGGTTCTCGATGTTGGAAGTTTTGCCGGTTATTCTTTTTTAGAGAGGTATAACCTTTCCCCATTTGGTTTTAACCTCCCTTGTTGGACTATGATGTTTCTGTGTATATTCTTGTAGAGCCTTCTGTTGCGATTCCAACGAGCCCAAGAACATAAAAAACGGAGTCCGGATGCGAGAGATATTGCCGTTTTCGTTTTGCTCTTTCTGCAGTTTTCTCTGGGCCGGAAGTTTCGGTCATTAGGCCGGAAATTCCGGCCCCCTAGATATTCCTGCCAAAGTTCCGGCCCAAAGTTCCGGACTATGTCCAGAGAGCTTCCCAGGGCGTCCAGGTCGCTCCGGGGGGTCCGGAAATTCCGGGGTAAACCCCGGAAGTTCCGGCCCGCGCAGGAAAAACTATACATACCGGTTGGATTTGTTGGGGACCTATTTAAGGTGTCATCTTCCCCAATGGTTCTCAAGTTTTGGACCTTCTCTCACTACTCTATTGTTGATCTCCAAAGCTTGGGTTTCTCTCAATCCCTCCAATGATTCTTACCCAAATTTAGGAAAAAGAGAGAGGAGATCTAGATCTACAACTCCACCAATCACTTTCTCCTCTTTGTGAGGGGAACCCTTTGGATCTAAATCTTGCATTCATTTGTTGAGTTCTTCCTTGTTCTTCCTCTCTTATTCCCCCATAAGCATTTGTTGCTTTGTTGGAATTTGAGAGTGAAGGATTTGAGCACTTGTGCTCTTGCCATTGCATTTGGTGCATCGGTTTGCTCTCTCCACAAAGATTCATGGAAGTGAAGGTTGGGAACTTGTTATTCTTGGGTCATTGGATCCTAGACGGCGCTGTGGTGATTCTTGGGAGCCTCCAATTCGGTTGTGGATGCGTGCCCCAAGCTTAGTGGTGTAAAGGCTCCGGATTCCGCCTAGAAGGTCTCCGATAGTGGTAGGTGAACCTCACCTTTGTGGTGCGGTTAATCGGAGAATAGGGTGAGGCCTTTATGGCGTTGAGTAGGCCTGTGGTGGCGAGCTCACACCCCTCCAACGAGACGTACTCCCCTCAAAAGGAGGAACTCGGGAATACATATTCGTCTCCATGTGTCGCGTTTATTTCTATACCCGAGCTCTTTACTTATGCAATTTACATTCTGATAGCCTTCGTGCTTGAAGTATTATAACTTGCTATCACCTTGTTGTTATCTTGCTTAGCGTAAGTTGTTGGTGCACATAGGTGAACCTAGTATATTAGGTTTTGTAAGCTTGATAAATTAAAATGCTAGTTTTATTCCGCATTTATCAAGCCATAATCGTAAAAGTTTTAAATCGCCTATTCACCCCCCTCTAGGCGACATCCTTGTCCTTTCAGGTCCCCAACTTACAACTCAAAGCCTGGGCAAAAGTTGGGCTTCCCGTGGCTCCACATTAATGGGAACTAAATCACATTTGTGAAAGTTAATCCGAAGGCCAAAGATTTGTTCAAAGCAAGAAAGGATCCACTTAAGATTCATACATTGAGCAATGTCTTTGTTAAGAAAAAGTAGTGTATCATCTGCATATTGCATACTGACCACACCACTTTGCTCAAAACCATGAAGTAAACCACTAATCTGACCATGACCCGCTGCTTTAATCATCATTTAAGTGAAGAGATCAACAGCTAAATTAAAGAACAGGGGTGAAATAGGGTCACCCTGCCAACAATGAAATAGTCACTGTTGACATCATTAATTCTCATGCCAACAGATCCTCTATCTAATAGGGAGCTATACATTTGCAAGCATTTAGGGCTAAAACCCCTACTAGCCATCATTTTAAGCAGAAAACCCCTATGAACCATGTCATAGGCTTTCTCATAGTCCAATTTAAATATAAAACCGGATTGTCCACTAGTCGCTACATCATGAATAATCTCATGAGCAGAAACCACACTCTCTAGGATAAATCTGTCTCTAATGAAAGCAGTCTGGTTGGGAGAAATAAGCTTCTCACAAACAATTCCTAGCCTATTTGTAGCACACTTCGAAAAAATCTTAAAGCTACAATTAGTCAGAGTAATAGGTCTAAATTTATGAATAACCACAACATCCTGTTCCTTGGGGATAAGAGTTAATAGGGAGAAATTGAGTCTATACAAATCAAGGTCCCCCCTATTCCAGTCATTAAAAAGGGCAAGCAAATCATTCTTAACCAAATCCCAGAAATGCTGGTAAAACATGAAAGACATGCCATCAGGGCCAGGGGCCCCATCAGCATAAGAACCAAAAACTGCATCTTTAATTTCCTGCTCAGTGAAAGGTTCCTCTAAGAAAGTATTTTGATCTGCGGAGACTTTTTCATTTTCAGCCCAAAAATCATCTAAAAAATCAATATCTAATTTATCCTCAAAACCAAATAAATATTTATAATATTGAACAACAATATTAAGAATATCTTCAGTATCTTCTACATTCCCACCAGGACCTTCCAGCAGAACAATCTGCTTCTTCCTCAGAAAGCAGTGTTCCTATCTCCTTCTAGGATATTCTTCTCCCTAGATCTCTGTCTAGCCTTGATCTCCTCATTCTTCCAGATATTTGTAAGTTCAGATGAAATACTTTTCATTCTATTCTTAGAATGGGGAGAAAGACTTTGAGATTCAGATAAAATATCCAGGAGATCATATTCAGCAACTAAATGTTGTTTATGTTTTTTCTAGGCAGATTCTACATTAGCACACCACCCTTTTGAGTATTTCCTAACATTCCTTACTTTAAACTGCCATCTATCAATAGATTTCTGAAAATTGCAAGGAACATGCCAGGCTTTCTGAACAACTTGGTCAAAACCATCTACCTGTAACCACCACTTCTCAAACCTGAACTGCCTGACTTTTGGGACTTTAAGAGCTCCGGTGTCAATCAGCAAAGGGGTGTGATCACTACCTAGCCTAGGCTAGGTTTTAAGAAGACTGGCTGGGTACATTCTATCCCAATAAGTAGATATAAAAACTCTATCAATCATAGCCATAACCAGATTATCCTGATTGTTGGCCCAAGTGTATCTCATACCAGCACTTTTTAACTCCATCAAACTAAATTTATTAATCCAGTCATTAAACAGGTTAGCCCACTGTTGATTAATATTTCTAGTGTTTTTATCCCTACTTTCCCTAATTAACTTGAAATCGCCCCCAATAAGAGTTGGGCAAGTCCAGACAGAGAAAATGTTATGCAACTCATTGATGAATTCCAGTTTGTGTTCATCATAAGAGGAACCATAAGCTGCAATAAATCTCCACATATTTGCATCTCTCTTATTTTTAATTAAGACAGACACACTAATTTGTGTAGGTTGCAGGAAATAAGGTCAAATGTGTCAGAATTAACACCTACTAAAATGCCACCAGCATTAACATTAGCAGGCAACCAATTCCAAATATAAATACATCTTGTGGTTCCAGAGTTTTCAACTGAGGAGGACTAAAATCAGCCTTCTTAGTCTCAGAGATCCCAATAAAATCAGGACATGCATCTCTAATGAGATCATGTGTTCTGAGCAGTTTGTCAAGTCTATTGAGACCTCTATTATTCCATATGAATCCTACTACCATTATTACGGAAATTAAGCTTCCTTCTACTTCCACTTCTCCTGCTGGTCACCTCTATCCAGGGGGACTCAGCTGACTCCCCCTCACTACTGTGAGGGCTAGCCACATGAATATCATCCTCACTATTGTGAGATTCAGTTCCTACAAATTCACTCCCAGATACATCAATGTTGTCAGGGAGGAACATATCAGGGTTGTTAAGATGAAAATTACTAAGTCTATTCACCTCAACATCTTTGATAGCTTCTATATTGTTAACAACAGAAGTTTCAGAGGACCCTAATAGTATTCCTGCTGTTCTAGCTCTATGAATGAGTACATCATTATCTAAAACACCAAAAGAATTAGAAATACCCCTAATATTGTTTTTACCTTTTGGTACTTCTAGATCTTTCTTCTTCTTTAATTCCTGCGCTTTTTTAGTAATAGTCCTCCCATCATTCTTCAGTTTTGTGCTCATTCTTGCTGGGGGACTTGTACAGCTACTTCTCCTGTCATAGGGTCAGGCACAACTTGGTTCACTCCCACATCTTGTTGAGAATTACCATCTTCAGAGTCTGCCAACTGGGCCGGTAAGTTTTGAGAGATGTTCTCCACAGGTGCTCTACCCTGTCTCACAGAAGAGAGACCAGCCTGTGGTGTGGGAGTGTCCTGTATTTTGTGCCTAACACTGTCTTCCAGTCTTTCTTCAGAGATTGGAACACTAACATCTCTAATAGTCACATTCCTAGTTCCACCTCTATTGGATCAAGAGGTAGGAGTGGGAGCAGAGAAGTGAGTGCCATCAGTGTCCATAAGACCTTCATCACTGTTATCTTTCTCTAGCTGGTCTTGAAAATCATCACCAAGCTCTTCATCATCATTCTGGCCACCAGTGTCATCTCCTTCATCTCCCCCATCATGTTGATGACGTGGATCACACGTTCGCTGGGGAACCCCAAGAGGAAGGTATGATGCAGCAAAGCAGCAGTTCCCCTGATTACAAAACCAAGGTTGTCAGATCCAGTAGGACTTGGAGAAGGCTTAGCGAGGTGTCAATCTACTCTGGTGCTTGTAGATTAACGCAAACCTGCACACAATCACAAGCAAGTACTTTGCCCCAACGAAACAAAGAGGTTGTCAATCTCTCCGGCTTGCCGAAAATAAAGGATTAATTGTGCATATGTAAAATATGATAAGAGTTAAATATGACCTGCGAGAAAATGATGATGAAAAGCTATTAAAACGGTTGTAAACAATGTAGGAAAATAGGACCGGGGTCCACAGTTCACTAGTGGTGTCTCTCCAAAAGATATACATGATGGGTAAACAAATTACAGCATGGCAATTGACAGAATTGTGGGCGCACAACAATGCTATCATAAAACAATATAGTTCACCATTTCATCTAATATGGGCATTACGTCAAAATACATAGACCGTTATCCAACTGCGTCTATGACTAATAATCCACCCTGGGATTGCTATCCAACATGTCACCCTGAAGTATTAAGTTGCAAGCAGCAGATCATTGCAATAAGCAAAGTTCATAATGTAAGCAATGTAAATAACACAAGGAAATCACACCGCTATTTTCTCCCTAGTGGCAACAACACATCTATAGTCTTGATCGTTTCTGTCAACCCGAGCTCGGACAAAAAGAGGCATGAACCCACTATCTAGCATAAATACTCTCTCTGAAGACACTAACAATTACGTGGCCAAAGCATCCACTAGCAACGAAGAGCATGCACGATCATAGATAAAACATAATACATAGATGAACAAAAGTAATGATTTCCTCAATTTATCGGATCCATACAAACACAGTCATGTAGCAGTTATAGATAATATGATCTTGATCATGATAGGCAGCTCACAAGATCTAAGTAATGGAGTACAAGGAGGAGAGACAACCATCCAGCTACTGCTATGGACCCGTAGTCCCGTGGTGGACTACTCACGCATCACTCCGGAGGCATGCATGGTGGTGTAGATGCCTCCGGTGATGATTCCCCTCTCCGGCAGGGTGCCGGGAAGAGCTGCAAAACCCTCCCGAACTAGGGTTGGCGATCGCGGCGGCCTCGGACGTCTTCTGGAAAATATGGTCGGGTCTTTAGGGTTTTCGGGTCGAAGACGAATTTATAGGCGAAGAGGCAACTCGAGATGGCGCCGGAGGGCACCAGGTGGGCCCCACACGCAGCCAACCCCTGGGCCACACCTGGGGGCGTCTGGTGGCTGTGGTCCCCCCTGCAGGCAACCTTCTGGCTCCGGACTTGTTTCTGCTTGGAAATAATTCCTGTAAATTTTCAGCTCATTCCGAGAAACAAAAAGACAGCAGAAAGCAGGAACTAGCACTAGGCATCTTGTTAATAGGTTAGTTCCATAAATCATGCCAAAATGATATAAAAAAATTATAAAAACATGCGGCACTGATATATAATCAAGCATGGAACATAAAAAATTATAGATACGTCGGAGATGTATCAGCATCCCCAAGCTTAATTCCTGCTCGTACTCGAGTAGGTAAATGATAACAGAATAATTTTTGAAGTGACATGCTACCAACACAATCTTGATCAAGTAAATCATGTAAAGCATATGAACTGAATGCAATGATCTAAAACAATGGTTTATTGAATGAAACAAACAATGATTAACCAGGTGCAACATCTAAGCAAGAATTTACTAGAAAAGAGTACATTGGAGATTTAAAAGTATAACACTTGACAATGATTGATATCTCACAAAGAAATATTATTTCGGCAACGGAGTTTGGCCAACACAAAGGAAGATTTAACTTTTCAGCAGAAAGCTTCAACTTGCAACATATTTTCAAAAGATAAAGTCAATACAAAGTTTTCACGGTTAGACATAAAGATAACATGAAGTAAAACTTGAACCAAAATTGACACCAAGTGATTGCTTGAGGGGTAAAGAAGGAAGAGGAAGACTGACTCAACATAAAAGTAAAAGAAAGACCCTTTGCAGAGGGAAGCAGGGATAATCATGTGCTAGAGCTTTTTATTTTTTTATTTTTGACATAAGTAAAACAATTTGGAGATATGCATGCCTTCGTCAACGACTTCACAGTAAAGAAACTAGCTAGTCCCCCATTTCAAGCAAGGCGTTTAGACTTTTGAGAGCGGCTGCTACTTAGAGGAATGAGGTCACTCCTCGTTCTCCTTTGTTTCACCACTAACCAATGTTTGACTGATTTCTTAGGTTTGCATTGTGCGGAGGATAATGGTGGGCTATATTTATATTTTGCTTAAGGCTCTCTCGGCAAATTCAAGTGAGGACGTAAACCATCAACACCGGGTGAAAGGGGGGAAATGACCTTGCTTGTCACAGGTTATATCTGGCTTCCTACTGCTTCCTCATGAGCTTAAAAACAGAGGCACAAAAAGGAGAATTTTTAAAGTTTTAAAGATAGCACATGAAAATTTTACTTGGAGTGGCAAGGAAATACCACATGTAGGTAGGTATGGTGGACACAAATGGCAAAGATATTTGGCTCAGGGATTTTGGATGCACGAGAAGTATTCCCTCTCAGTACAGAATTATTGGGCTTAGCAAGATATCAAGCAAACACATAACATCAACTTGGTTAAATGAATGACTACAGATATACATCATGCATAACCACTAGACTTCACACCGTCTACCTTGTTAGCCAAACCAACTCTTTGCAAAAAGAATATCTAGACTTTGAGAGCTACCAAGCAGGACAAGCACCACAATTTTAAAGCTTTACGGCAGTTTTTTACTAATCCGTTGTTACTAGATGATCCACAAGTTTAAGCATTAATCTACTTCATATCTCTAAACAATTGACAAGTATTAAAGATTCAAGACAATGATCTACAAGATTAAGCAGCACTTTTCACACTTCCTACATGATAATTTCCATTCAACCAAACACCAATCAACTTATTTGAAACAAAACTAAAAGGGTGAAACCACAAGAGAAAATTCTTCCTAACTACAAAAGCTAACAGCTCTAAACAATATATGCTTGAAAACAAGATCTAGAAGCAAAAATAACAAAATCTAAACACTCAACACATATAAGTGAAGAATAGGAGTGTTTACGAAAAAGCGGAGCGTGTCTCTCTCCCAAACAAGCATGCATGGATCCAATTTATTGCAAAGACTAGAGAACAAAACACAAACAAACTGAAAGTAAAAACAAACTGACGCTCCAAGAACAACACATAATGTGTAAAGGAATAAAAATATAGTACCATGAGAGAAACCGATGATTGTCGATGAAAAAGGGGATGCCTTGGGCATCCCCAAGCTTAGCCGCTTGTGACTTCTTGAATATTTCAGAGGAGGGTCCATGGGGAGCCTCCCCAAGCTTAGACTTTCATCCCTTCTTGATCTTCCTTCATCACCTAGCACTTGGATACTTTAAAACTTCCTTCACGCAAAACTTATAGCAACTTCATTAGAGGGGTTAGTCCAAAAAAATAATATCTTCCTTCTGTTCCAAAGAACATATCATGAACTTATTTTTTAAAAAACATTATATACTGTCACAAAGGTCTAAGTAAAGCTCTAGCCTTGAAAAGAACTTCACTTTGCCCGTGAAAGAAGCAATGCAAAACTAAGGACAAAATCTGTCAAAAACAGAACAGACTGTAAAGATGAATTCTTTCGGGGCACTTATGGACCTCAAATCAGAAAAATTAAAACTAGAGAAAGGTATTAAAACTCCTGATGCTTTCTGTCAAAAATTGGCAGCCACGGATAACGTTCTGTGATTTTTTGGATTTTTGAACAGTAAAGAACAGAAATCTGTTTCTGGACAGCAAATTCACTGTCGTGGTATTGTCGAATCTAGCCTAGACAGGGGTGCCATCCGGCTAGGTAGAGAGGTGGGTGTAGGAGATGTAGGTAATTCCGATGACGAGAGGAGCACGAGTTTACCCAGCTTCGGATCTCGCAACGGTGGCGAAACCCTACGTGCTGCTATAATTCACTATAAGGCAACAAGAGCCGATTACAATGAAAGTTAGAGCGTGTCCTGATGCGTCCCTTAGGCCGGATTATAAAGGCGTCCGGACCTAGGGCTTACAGGAGGAAACCTAACCGACTAAGTTACAGAGTTCTACTCTAATCCGGCTTGGACCTTGCCTTGGGAGCTAAGTCGACTACAATGCAGGCCGCCTTCTGGAACCTTCCCTTAGCCGGATGGGCCTCCTGCGCTTAATCATACTGGGCCGCCCGGTAAGCCGGATTCGGCTTACCACCACTATGGGCCACCCTGGTATGCTGGCTTTTAGTCACTTCCGTGAAGTTACCTGTTCGGCATATCCCCAACACTCACCAATTAGTCCTCCTCTCTTTAGAGGCTATTCTTGGCACAAAAAACCAAAACAAAAAGATACAAAGGAGTTGTTACAGAAGTAAAATCACCCAAACTCAAAGAAACCAAAAAGAAACAGAAGGTAAAAATAAAATGGGTTGCCTCCCATAAGCGTTTTTTTAACGCCTTTTAGCTAGGCAAAAGGGCAAATTCAAGTTTTATCAATAGTATCATACAAAGAAAGGTTGGAAAATTTTCCATAGATACATTGTATTTTACTTATGCATGGTTCGGAATTTCCCCTCTCACTACCTTTTGGTTGACTTCTTTCATCAAAAGGATTTTCAGGAATGACCCAATCAAAATTCTTTTCTAGAGCTTCATGCATTGCTATGAGCTGGGTATTTTTAGTTCCTTTTCACATTCAGCTTTACCTTCATATCCCATCCTTTTAGTTTCAAAGGTTTTAAGGGTATGCTTAATATTAAGGCTACATCCCAGCATATTATAATGAGCAAAAATCTTTCTAGCTTCTCTGGCAATATCATCAAATTCCATAAGTAAAGTTTTAAGAAAGAAATCTTTATCTTCCCCGTTATCAATACTTTCAAGTTTAAAGAATAATTGTTGTACTGTAGGATGAAGGTTAATAAACCTAGCTTCTAACTTTTCCACCAAAGAACAATATAGCACCCTCATAGTCATGTGTAAGTTCCACTAAGGATTTTTCATTCAGATCATAAAGACTATTAATATGATTAAGGAATTCTTCAATATTGTCTTTACCAATGATGGAACCACTTCCTACCTTAATGTCTTTCATAGAAAATTCAGGTAAGAGCCCCATGACTCAAACAACCAATAAAATCACACAAACCGAAAAAGAGACAAATTGCTGGAATTTTTAATTTTGTTTATGTTTTTCAGTTTTAGAGCAAATGAAAGACAAAACAAGACTAACAAAAAATATACTAGGCAAGACAATAACAAAGTAAAGTGAAAGGATGTGTGAAACTCCCCTAGCTGAAGCTTCCAAGTGTTGGGAATATGCCCTAGAGGCAATAATAAAATGGTTTATTAGCATATTCATGTTTATGATAATAGTTTATTCTCCATGCTATAATTGTATTAATTGGAAACATAATACATGTGTGGAATATAAACAAACAGGTGTCCCTAGTAAGCCTCTACTAGACTAGTTCGTTAGTCAAGAGATGGTTAGAGTTTCCTAACCATGGACTTGTTATAGTCACTTGATAACAGAGTCATATCATTAGGAGTAATGATGTGATGGACAAGACCCAATAATAAAGAGTTGCAATTGATCGTGTCATACAGTTTCATTGTCAACGCTTTTTGTATATGCCAAGTATAGTTTTCTTAGACCATGAGATTATGTCACTCCCGTTTACCGGAGGAATACTTTGTGGACATCAAACGTCACTTCGTAACTGGGTGATTATAAAGGTGGCTTTCAGGTATCTCCGATGGTATTTGTTGGGTTACATGAATCAAGAGCGGGATTTGTCCTTCCTTGTGACAGAAAAGATATCTCTGGGCCCTCTCGGTAATATAGCATCAGAAAGGTTGCAACCATGTGATTAAGTGTTAATCACGGAGATCCTATATTATGGACGAGTAAAGAGAACTTGCCAGGTAACGAGATGAAACTAGATATAGAGATATCAACGATCGAATCTCGGTCAAGTTAAATATCGGTGAGACAAAGGGAATCGTATACGAGATTAAGAATCTCCGGCATCGTGGTTCAATCGATAAGGAACTTCGTTGAATATGTAGGGGTCAATATGGGCATCCCGGTCCCGCTATTGATTATTGATCTGATCATGTCTGCATGTTCTCGAACCCGTAGGGTCACACACTTAACGCTCCGATGTAGCTAGGGCTTGAGATATTTGATGGTGTGAATGAATATTGATTCGGAGTCTCGGATGAGATCCTAGACATCACGAGGAGCTCCGGAGATAAAGTTTCATATAAGGAAAGTGGTTTCCAGGGTTCCGGAAAAGTTCGGGAAAATTCCGGCAGGGTACCGGAAGATTCTAGAAGGTTCTAGAAGGTTTCGGAGGGCCCCACCTTGGGGGGCCACGAACCTAGAAGGCCCACATGGACCGAGGGGAGGTGCAGCAGCCCACTTGGGCTGGCCGCACCCTCTCCCTAAAGGCCCATGCGGCTGGCCCATGGGAGGCACCCAAAACCCTAGGGGGCTGACTTGGGGAACAAGTTCCCTCAAGTAACCGGCCCTAGGGCTTGGAGGAGGGGCCAAGGCAGCCCCCCCACGCCTATATAAAGAGGAGGCGAGGGCCGGGGCGTTGCACCCCATACCCTAGCCGCACCACCCCTCTCCTCCCTCCTCTCTCTCTCGTACACGGCTTGGCGAAGCCCTATCCGCGGGAAAACCTCCACCATCTCCACCACCACGCCGTCGTGCTGCTGGGATCTCACGAGCCACTTCCTCCTCGCTTGCGGGATCAAGGAGAGGAAGTCTTCATCGAGCTGTATGTGTGGATACCACGAAGGTGCTGCTCATGCGGTGCTCCATCGGATTGGATCTCGGATCAGATAATACATCTCCTCGCGACTAGATGAGTCTAGTTACGGGGATCGACTAGCCAACCCCTGCACCGACAAAACGTGTTTGTTCGATCTTCAAGGGTAAGAGATTGGATCTCCACTTCGCTACCTTCGTCTAATAGATCTAGATCATGGGGTTTCTTCCGCTTGTTTCGTAGGAAAATTTTTGTTTTCTACGCAACGACCCCTTCAGTGGTATCAGAGCCTAGATCTATTCGTAGATGTTGGTGCGATTAGAACACAAGTGTTACGGGCATTGATATTTTTGTTGCTACCTTCTAGCATGTACTTCGTATCTTGTTGGATGGTTAGATTGAAGCGGCCCAGACCAACTTTACTCGTCTATGCACGAGAGACCGGTTCCACGATTGACATGCAACTTGTATTGCATAAGTGGCTGGCGGGTGTCTGTTTCTCTAGCTATGGTGAGATGCGATTTGCAATGGGAGGCCTTTTAAAAGGATGAGTAAATAAGCAACTTCTATATCACCGTTGTGGTTTTTGCGTAGATTAGAACGGTTCTATCTCGTTGACCCAAGCCACGTAAAAATTGCATAAACAAAGTAGAGGACGTCTAACTTGTTTTTGCAGGGGGTCATGTGATGTGGTATGGCCAATGTGTGATTTGTGATAATGTATGCAATGATCATGTCTGTAATCTTTCACGACTTGCATGTCGATGAGTACGGCAATCGGCAGAAGCCATATGGTTGTCTATTATTTTATGTGACCTGCGTGTCATTGAATCACCATGTAATTGCTTTACATTATCGCTAAGAGTAGCAATAGTTGTAGTTGCAATAGTTGGTGATGGCAACCACGGAGGAGGCGCCACAATGTCGGTGATGATGGAGATCATGCCGGTGCTTTGGAGATGGAGATCAAAGGCACAAGAAGAAAAGGCCATATCATATCACAATTTTAAATTGCATGTGATGTTAATCCTTGTATGCACCTTATTGTTATGCTTAGATTTGATCGCGACGGTAGCATGATAAGGTGATCTCTCATGTTAATATCAAGATAATAAAGTGTTCTCCCCTAGTATGCACCGTTGCAAAAGTTCGTCGTTTTGAAGCACCACGTGATGATCGGGTGTGATAGACTCTACGTTCGCATACAACGGGTGTAAGCCAGATTTACACACGCAGAAATACTATGGTTTCCTTGACGAGCCTAGCATGTACAGACATGGCCTCGGGAACACAAGAACCGAAAGGTTAAACACGAGTCATATGGACGATATGATCAACATGGTGATGTTCACCATTGAAGCTTCATCATCTCACGAGATGATCGGTTGTGGTGTAGTGAATTTAGATCGTGTGTCACTAAACAACCAGAGAGATGTTAAGTTTAGTGGGAGTTCATGTAGTAATTTTGATTAAAGATGAACTAAAATTATCATAAACAAAAGTCCTAAGATGTCTTTGCAAAAATCCTTGTTGATCATGGCCGACTATGGTCGTCTTTTCATGGCCGAGGTGCTGCGTCTAGATGGGTCAAATTTTATCGAATGGTACCTGGTTTTGTGTGAAGTCCTACACACCAATGACTTGCTAGAAGAACCAATAGGAGATAAACCCAAATATTTCTGCAAGCTATGAAGAGTACATGGAGTGGTTTTGAACCACCTACTTGAAAGTCAAGTGGATGATGTGCACCTTCATGAATTCTGATCTAAGTAGACAATTCAAGAACTTGACTGGAATGGAGATTGTTGGTGAGCTGAAAAATAGGTTTTCAGCACAAGTTAGAATTGCAAGGTTCGAATGTCTGACTGAGTTTTCTTTCACTCAAGATGGAAGAAAACACTTGCTTGGAACAACACCAGAGGAAAATGCATAAGATGTATTATACTCTGGTGGATGTTTGGAACCACGAGATGAATGACGATTTCGCGATAGATGGGGTGATGCGCTTGCTTTTTCCCCAGCTTCAAGAATTATGTCAGAGACTATGTCATGGGAAGGGATTTGATCACTTTCTATGAATTTGTGTCTCGGCTGCGTCATGTCAAAGTGGAACCCATATCAAGAGAAGTTGACAATGCAGAAAGTATATAGTGATATACAAGTTATAAGTGTTTAAGTCCAAATTGCAATTTTGGCGGTTTCGATAGATACTCATTCTGTTTTATGAAAACAGAACCTGCTGCATGAGATTTGCATAAAGGATATGGGAAGACGTTGCGGAATGATGGCAAACAAGGAGTTGATGCTGGCAACGATCTACTTCTACATTTATCGTTTTTTATTAGAGGATTTGAATGAGTTTTTGTAATCAAATTGGATCTTTAAATTAGTGTGTCTCGGTTTGTGAGACGGTTATTCATGTTAAAGACAAGTGGTTGTTCTATTTTCATGAATAATTCTTTTTGATGATCACGTTTCGATTATGAGATTATTGTCCTCATTTTAATCTAAACGATGATTAGTTAAACATTTATAAAATATGTGACATACTAAAGATATCCAAAACTTAATAATGACAATTGTTTTAGTCGTGCTAAAGATTGAATAAACATTTTGATGTTTTATCAATGCGCCTTATTGAAGGAGTATGACTAAAATGCCACCCTTTGGAAGAGTGACAAGAGTTGCCAGAAATAAACACAAGTGTTGGTTGTATTTTCAGCAAATGTTAAATGTCATTATTTTGTGCGCTCCATCATAAATGATATGAGTAAATATATGTATTTGTTCGAGTTATGATATTTGATGAGATCAAATAAAATTCTGGAGTTTAGGATATTAAGTTAACACGAAAATTGAGTCTTTTTGATTTGATCAAAAGAGAAAAATATTTGAGTTATATGTTAGTATGTGGACTTGTGAGAAGTGTTATCACAAATTACAATGTTTAGAATATTTCAAAGGCGTTTGATATGTCCTAAGATATTGTAATCACACACTATTTGATATTGTGTGGTCTCAAAGAAGGGTTTTACTTCGGGGTTTGATAATAGCATTTAGATTTATTTGATAAACACTCTGTTTAGAAATAAGGGTCTATTTAATGATTCGCATAAACGAT
Organism: Puccinellia tenuiflora; assembly: GCA_012064385.1. Taxonomy (NCBI): domain Eukaryota; kingdom Viridiplantae; phylum Streptophyta; class Magnoliopsida; order Poales; family Poaceae; genus Puccinellia; species Puccinellia tenuiflora. The sequence goes on along the minus strand of QRDG01000571.1, from coordinate 557,137 downwards.
TCCATATGACTTATGAGAAGTCGTGGTAATTATGAGATAATTAGAGTCTATTGCGAATATTGTTGTAGTATATTCATAGGTGTGACTATGAATGTGATTCCACAATATGAGACTAAAAGGGGGCAAACCAATTTGTTGGTTTTGCTAAGTGTTTTTAGTGGTTTATCGTGAAAAGGTTTCATTGATAAAAGAATTGATGGAATAAATGGAAAAGCTAAAACCTTGCTTGTTTATGTATCGAGTGGCACATATGTAAAGTGCTATGTTGGTTAAAACTTGACACATGAAGGAATTAATGATGGTGATCATTGAATTTCGGTTTAGCTTGTCTAAAGAAAAGTAGGATTCAAGAATATAAAATTTTGTCAGGTTCAAAATAATATTCATGATTTACTTGTCATGTTTCAGAAACAAGACATACCTACGAAACTACAAAGAAGAAATAGAAGCCTTAAATACGAAAATGACTAAGAGTCATCCTATATTAAGTTTAAATCACAAAGTAATTGTTGCTTGATTTTGTGAAAGTGGTGTTTCACATATTTATTCCTCAAAAGGGGTTTTGTAGAGAATAAATAAAACTTAAAGCTAGCAAAGTACTAGTGTTTCGTATATGAGTTCTCGAATTTTAAAAGTTAATTAAGATTTTGGAGGTGTCCAAAATATCAAGAAAGTGCATAAGAAACTGAGTGGATCTAATTAAGATATGTGGCGACATATATTAAGTTAGAGAAGAAACTATTTTTTCCAAGATCAAAATATGTGGTGACATATGTTTGAGTGGGAGCTAGTTAAATCATTGTCAAATATAGAGATAACATATTTCTGAGTGGAAGCCAAAGTGGTTTCACAATTTAATATGTGTATGGTGTATATTTGAGTGGGAGTTTACAACATCTTGTTTATATGAAATAGAGATTTCATAAATGTTATAAATATTTCAGGAACCAAATGCATAACTTGTGAAGTTAATTTGAATGTCAAATATCTATGGAGATAGATGCATATTTTGTCGATAAATGAGTCAGGATGTTTAACCTAAATAAGATTTTGAAGGAGTTCAAAATGGAACAAGTGGAGAAGTGTTCGTTACTTGTTAAAGATAGGTGAAACATATATAAAGTTTATTTTCGATACAAAATAATGGTTGGAGGATATGTTAATATTCGCTATGAATTGTTCATAGGTCTAAACATATAAGAACCATAATTTTGTAGTTGATGAAATGTGACCCAAGTTCTTGGTTAGAAGAACGTGTTAGAAATGAGGAGTCATTTCAACATGGAGATGAGATAATTGAATCTAGAGATTGGTAGACTTGGTTGAAGTCATGACACCAAACTAGATTGGAAATCTCATAAAATCAGAAGCGCAGCGAAAGCATGATCGGAAATATCGAAGTGAAAAGTATAGCACTGTCGATTTGTGAGTCTACAACATATAGGAGTATATGATTAATTCAAGGATTAAAAGATATAATATTGTGGTTTGAGAAATTTTGTTTCAAGATTGAGTGAGTTCCGGGTGCACATGCTATGTGAAAGTTCTTTTGACTGATCATACGTCATGTAGGCATGAAAGGGAAACGAAAATCTCACTCTATAACCAAACATATTATATTCATCATATGATGATGAGGTTTATCATGCGATGATATGAGGTTTATCATGTGATGATAAAGTAATGTCAAATTAGGTGACATTGACGTTTTGCAAAGAACATAGAGAACTGTATAGTACAGAGCACGGATAGAACCTCTTCCATGAGCAAACATGATCAGCACTGAGACTCCATGAGTGTTAGACACCATGAGTGTTGGATCGAGAAAATGTAAACTAGATTATTGACTCTAGTGCAAGTGGGAGACCGTTGGGAATATGCCCTAGAGGCAATAATAAAATGGTTTATTAGCATATTCATGTTTATGATAATAGTTTATTCTCCATGCTATAATTGTATTAATCGGAAACATAATACATGTGTGGAATATAAACAAACATGTGTCCCTAGTAAGCCTCTACTAGACTAGTTCGTTAGTCAAGAGATGGTTAGAGTTTCCTAACCATGGACTTGTTATAGTCACTTGATAACAGAGTCATATCATTAGGAGTAATGATGTGATGGACAAGACCCAATAATAAAGAGTTGCAATTGATCGTGTCATACAGTTTCATTGTCAACGCTTTTTGTATATGCCAAGTATAGTTTTCTTAGACCATGAGATTATGTCACTCCCGTTTACCGGAGGAATACTTTGTGGACATCAAACGTCACTTCATAACTGGGTGATTATAAAGGTGGCTTTCAGGTATCTCCGATGGTATTTGTTGGGTTACATGAATCAAGAGTGGGATTTGTCCTTCCTTGTGACGGAAAAGATATCTCTGGGCCCTCTCGGTAATATAGCATCAGAAAGGTTGCAACCATGTGATTAAGTGTTAATCACGGAGATCCTATATTATGGACGAGTAAAGAGAACTTGCCAGGTAACGAGATGAAACTAGATATAGAGATATCGACGATCGAATCTCGGGCAAGTTAAATATTGGTGAGACAAAGGGAATCGTATATGATATTAAGAATCTCCGGCATCATGGTTAAATCGATAAGGAACTTCGTTGAATATGTAGGGGTCAATATGGGCATCCCGGTCCCGCTATTGATTATTGATCTGATCATGTCTGCATGTTCTCGAACCCGTAGGGTCACACACTTAACGCTCCGATGTAGCTAGGGCTTGAGATATTTGATGGTGTGAATGAATATTGATTCGGAGTCTCGGATGAGATCCTAGACATCACGAGGAGCTCAGGAGATAAAGTTTCATATAAGGAAAGTGGTTTCCAGGGTTCCGAAAAAGTTCGAGAAAATTCCGACAGGGTACCGGAAGATTCTAGAAGGTTCCGGAAGGTTTCGGAGGGCCCACCTTGGGGCGCCACGAACCTAGAAGGCCCACATGGACCGAGGGGAGGTGCAGCAGCCCACTTGGGATGGCCGCACCCTCTCCCTAAAGGCCCATGCGGCTGGCCCATAGGAGGCACCCAAAACCCTAGGGGGCTGACTTGGGGAACAAGTTCCCTCAAGCCGCCGGCCCTAGGGCTTGGAGGGGGGGGGGCAAGGCAGCCCCCCCCCCACGCCTATATAAAGAGGAGGGGAGGGCTGGGGCGTTGCACCCCATACCCTATCCGCACCACCCCTCTCCTCCCTCCTCTCTCTCTCGTACACGGCTTGGCGAAGCCCTATCCGCGGGAAAACCTCCACCATCTCCAGCACCACGCCGTCATGCTGCTGGGATCTCACGAGCCACTTCCTCCTCGCTTGCGGGATCAAGGAGAGGAAGTCTTCATCGAGCTGTACATGTGGATACCGTGGAGGTGCTGCTCATGCGGTGCTCCATCGGATTGGATCTCGGATCGGATAATACATCTCCTCGCGACTAGATGAGTCTAGTTGCGGGGATCGACTAGCCAACCCCTGCACCGACAAAACGTGTTTGTTCGATCTTCAAGGGTAAGAGATTGGATCTCTACTTCGCTACCTTCGTCTAATAGATCTAGATCATGGGGTTTCTTCCGCTTGTTTCGTAGGAAATTTTTTGTTTTCTATGCAACGACCCCTTCACCAAGTCCCCGACAATGGCGCCAGAAAAAGAGTTGTTGCTGGGAGACTTGGTAGTTCGAGAAGTCTTCTTCAAATCCCCGGCAACAGCGCCAGGAAAAGAGCTTGAGGACGTGGATCACATGTTCCTGATACGTGTCAAACGTATCTATAATTTTTAATTGATCCATGCTAGTTTTGTGATGTTGTCACATTTTTTTATTATCATATTAATCATTTTTATGCATTTTGTCGGACTAACCTATTGACAAGATGCCCAGTGCCAGTTTCCTGTTTTTGTTGTTTTTGTATTTCAGAAAAGTCACTTCAGGAAATATCGTCGGATTGCGTTGAAAATTTACGGAGATTTTTTATGCGACGGAAGACACCTGTGGACCAAAGGGCAGCCTGGGGGCCCACCCACAGGTCAGGGGCGGCCTGCTGCCGCGACCTCACCTGGACCCGTGAGTGGGACCCGCCCCTGCTCCTGGGGCATCCCCTCGGCCCCCTCCGACGCCTATAAAATCCCCTTTAACCTAAAAACGACGGGGCGGCCATTATTTTCCAGAAAAGTCATCCCGAGGCGCCGTCAACTCAAACCCTAGTTCGGGGGTGATTCTGAAGCAGATCCCGGCACTCTGCCAGAGGGGAGATTGATCCCGGAGGGCTCTTCATTGCCATGCCTTCTCCGAGATGATTTGTGAGTAGTCCCACCTTGGACCTTGGGTCCATGGCAGTAGCTAGATGGTAGTCTCTCTCTCTTGTGCTTCATGTCTTATGATCTTGTGAGCTGCCTAACATGATCAAGATCGATTATTGTAATGCTATGTGATGTGTTTGATGGGATCCGATGGATTATAAAGTTATGATCAGATTGTGCATGATTCTTATATGTTGATTTATGTTCTTGCATGCTCTCCGATGTGCACAGTTACTTTGGCCAAGTGATTGTGTTTATCTCCAAGAGAGAGTATTTATGCTAGATAGCGGGTTCATGCCCCCTTTTGTTCATGGGCACGAGTGACAGAAACGTCTAAGGGCAAGGGTGTGCTGTTGCTACTAAGGGTAAAACAGCGGTGTTAAAGTCTACTTTGATATTTAATATTGCTTACTTCATGCGCTTTACTTAATGCAAATGTCTGTTGATTGCAACTTAATACCGATGGGTGACAGGCTGGATAGCGATCCCACGGTGGACTTTTTAGACAAAGATGCAGTTGGAATCAACGGTCTTTGTTCATTGTCATGATGCCTACTTAAATATTATCATGTTCTCTTTGTCATAGATAGATTAAGTTTTTGTTATTATCTTGTCAATTGCCCAGCTGTAATTTGTTTACCCATCATATGAATGTTCTATTTACTCGAGAGACTCCACTAGTGAACCCATGGCCCCCGGTCCATCTTTTTACATTGATTACTGATGATGGGATTGATGAGAGTGTTCTTCTCCCTCAACAACGCCAACAAGTACTCTTGATACCCTGAAAGGAAGATAATATATTAGGGATAGGTTGAGCCTCCAAGTGCAGAGTATGTAGAAGTGGTAGTTTTTCCCCAAGAAGGTGAATCGAGGGTTTAATATCGAACTCTCGGGGAATCAGTAGTGTGGGTTTTGTCTTCTTGTCCTTCTCTAGATTTCCTGCAAACAAGTAAATTGCTTTATGCCCTCAACCTCACCAAGTGGTTGTCAAGCACAAGGTGTGAGAATGATATTAAGATGATAATGAATGCAAAACAGTAAATAAATATGCAATGGTGGTGAATAAGTATGCAAGGATGATAATAATGATGATAGATGGTATTTTTGGGGTTTTTATATGTGAATGCAAGAAGTAAAAGTGTTTTTGTATTTTATGATTTTAAAATGGCTGAATGTAAAAGATGCTTAAAAGTGGTTGGAAAAGTGTTTCTTATGATTAAAAATGGACCGAGGTTCATGGTTTCACACATGCACTCTCTCTTTAATATAGTGTGGCAAATGAGTAGACATAGATTTAACATATGAGATTGCAAACAAGGTTAATGACATGTTACTAATTATATGGGCATCATGTCCTAGCATAGAGACCTTTTGATTATTAGTCTCACTTATACTCCACCAAGATGTGAACTAAATCATGCACCTTAGTAATTAAGATAACATCAGAGTATAGCTTTAAGATTAATGACATGAAGTGAAAATAAACACATGATGGATCTAGTCTTAGGTAGAGGCAAGTCACTCCTCCTACCCTTCAACATGGTATTTTGGTTTATCCCTAGTGAGGCAACAAAGTAAGGTAAACACCCAATGGATCATGATATTCAAGTTGTCAGCTTATCACTTCACCACCCCCGTTACTCCAACTAATGCACACGTTCCCCCACACATGCTCTCATAAACATGCTTGATCATAACAAGGATATAAGAACGGGGTATATAATATGCATCTACTTTCATAACTGAAATATAACATTGCAATCTCAACATATATTAACTCATAGAAAGATCCACCACAATGGTAATACAACGGTGACCGTAATCATGTTCAGCAGCTCATACGGTGCTAATTAGTGAAGCTCAAGAGAGAGAGAGAGAGAGATACATATGCTACTGCCACAAACCCATAGTCCAGAGGTGGACTACTCCCTCTTCATCATGGAGACGGTGGAGATGTCGATGGAGAAGAAGGAGACCTCTCCGGCAGGGCTCCGCCAGAGTTTCCCCCCTCCAATCTGCAGCCTCCTGGTCTCTGTTTCTTGTTTCTCTCGTGTGGCGGCTCTCCTCTGGAAAAACGTCCGGGGACCTCTTATATAGGCGTTTTTAGGTCACGAGGATGCTTATGGGCGAAGGATCGACGCAAACGGGGCCACAAGGGCTGATTGGGATAGGCCCACGCGGCCAGGTACAGGGGCCGCGTGGGACCCACCCTTTTGGTCCTCCGGCCTCCGTTCGTTGACTTCTTTCGCTCCTAAATCTTCTCCTTCCAAAATAATGACCCCCGTAAATTTATAGCTCATTATGACGTCGTTAAGGTCCTGAAACAAATAAGGAAAGAAATAGGGGTTTTCTGCCTACGCAGGATTAATTCCATAAAAAGGGGATATCATCATAAATTACAAAAAATCATTAAATAACATTAATATACCCCTTATATGATGCAAATATGAATGGAATGTAACTATTATAGTGCAAAGTTCATGTATGCATTTTAGATGCATCAACATCCCCAAGCTTAACTCATGCTCGTCCTCGAGTATGAAAGTGATAAAACTAACATGAACTTTGCAATATAATCACAACATGGATATAAAAGATGATTGCTACTGCTACATAAAGTCAAATGATTCATTATTTCAAAGAAGTAGCAATATGCAAATAGTTTATAAAGTGATAACAAGTATTCAAATGAAAAGATGATCAATGATAGTTCACAAAGTGCAACATAAAAGATAGTACTATGGACATTCTTACTTTTGCATACTTGTGGTCCATAGAGTGTAGAAAATCTGAATATAAAAGGTGGACACTTTGGAAATGATATATAAATAAGTAGAGGTAAAGCATGCACAAGTTTCATCTATCCTCCAAACTATTCTACTTAAGTTATTGAATGCAATGGTAATACTTGGTGTCAAGCTCTCATTCCCCTATCATAGCATCTTGAATGATTAAAGTTGAATGTGAAAGCAAATATGAGTAGTGACCTTGATAAAGTAAAGGTTAGATGTCTCATGCCCCTTGAATACAAGTGACTACACCATGATTACTCAATTTGGGAAACAAAGCAAGTTTAAGTTATCTATCATTGTAAGTAATAACGGTATCATCAAGAGTCTCAACTGGGGTACCTCTTGTCCCATGATATGGATCAAGCCCATATCAAAACAACAAGACAAACAAACATATTGAACAATCTCAACACCCTCTTTATTTACCACTTTATATAGCTTTTTATTGTAGGGTGTATCACAGAGGGTTCAAAATAGCATGTAAGTAAATTTCCACCATGAATGATGCATGGCTTAGATTAGCGGCCCAGGTTTCTCTCTAACCATTTATACAAACTCATTTAAACTTAACTCTATTTCCACATATATTTCGTCATGATAGGCATCCATAGACAAAAGTACATGATATCAACTAAACAAATGATGAAACATGTTGAAAGCTTTGCATGTGACAGCACATATGGGCTAACTCCCAACCTTAAACATTTATCAAGCCACTATCTTCATAATATTAATCACAATGGTTAATCTTTTTTAATGCAATAAAAGTAAAGTGTGCATCAAGTTCGCGAGAGCTTTTTAACCAACTTTTACCATTATAATAAATAACATCTTCATTTTCATTTAGAGGTATAGATAACACAAATAACATGATAAACATAGTTGGAATAGCATAAAGCTAATAGGTAGATATTGTGGACTCACAGGAAAAACTTGGGCTGAAGGTGTTGGAAACAAGTTTTTACTTGTTCAAATTTTTGGGCTAGCAAAAGGGAGAAAGATGACCATCTAGATGCATGCATGAGTGTCCATAGAACTAACTAATTCATGTCAAACAAGGTGAAATAACATACAGCATCAAAACATGAATAAAAGATAGCTCATGATAAAGCATTTGCAAATTATTACTCATAACGAGGCTCATGAATCATGCAACTATATGTGTCATTAAAAATCAACTTAGACATCCCTTTTCCCAATACAATAAAGGCATGCAAGATATTTCAACCCAAATTTCCAGTAGCATTCTCATATATAAAAGATAGTGTGGTGGTCTCACAAAATCAAAGCAAAACAAACTAAAATACGCTCCAAGTTTATGCAATAAAGTGCAATGATAGAAAAACAGAAGTTAGACGTGTGCAAACCGAGAGTGTTTTGGTTTAGTGGGGATGTTCACATCCCCAAGCTTATGGTTTTCACCATCCTTGGATAACTCATGGTGCATCTCCTCCAATCCCTGTGAAAAAAACTTCAAAACACAATTTCTCCCATCTCTTTTCTGTGGGGTGATATTAGTAGAGATAAATAAACAAGTTTCTTTGCTGCATATAATCCATGTATTAAAATTCATATGAATTACCAGAGAATGTATAATGTTTTATGCCTACTCATAAACTCAATTGGATCAACTCAATAGTTCAAACTATGCATAAAACAATATGGGACAGAATCTGTCCAGAAAAACAGCAGCAGCAAAACGTATTTTTATGTCCTACTTAAACTTGTCGAAAAAATCTTAAAAAATTCAGACATACAGAGGATGAAAAGTTGCAGTTACAGTAAAAATCTCAGATCATTTGTATTTACATAATAGGAATGAAAAATCAAACCGTACACAGACTCTGTGCAGGAATAAAATCTCCGAATAGGTATAGCAACTTTTTCAACCAAAATGGGTAAAACTTGGCACTTTATTAAAAATTCCAGAAACTAAACTAAGAAAACAATCTATTTTTACAGCAAGAGGACACAAAGAAAATCCAAATAAAAACAACCGGGTTGCCTCCCGTAAAGCGCCCGAAAGTTCATTTGGATCCCGGGCTCCAGAGAGCCCGGTATCTCAAAAACAAAAAATCCGCACATTTTGGTTTCCAAAAATCGAGAAAAAAATACCACGCGTAGATATCACCTAGATCTACAAGCGTGCCAAATTTCATGGACAGATTCGTTTTATTCTGGGCTAGATCTAAAAGACAAATTTCTGATTCGACATGCCCAGATTCAAAATTTGAAAATCTGTCAGAATTTGTCTTTTTTGCACAGAGCAGAATACAACAAATTTGAAGACAAAAAAATTCACGGGCGTGTGTCTCGACAGTACCTACACCTGTGATTTTTTTCACATTTTTTTGAAACATAAAAATGTGCTTTTCAATTTTTTCAAAATACCGGGCTCCCTGGAGCCCGGGAGCCAAAACACCGCACTCTTTCTTTATAGCCATATAGCTAGGCTTACTTACTTGTTGTTTTACCGAAGATGAAGCTCATGAGGGAGCTTAAAAGTTGTGCCCTTCATCTTTGGGAAGTGTTCCATGCATTTCTTGTGTGGAAACTGAAACTTCACATTCCCTTCCTTTGAATCAATGATAGCCCCTGTGGTACGAAGAAAAGGTCTTCCCAAAATAATAGGACTAGAGGTTTTATTCTCCATATCCATGATTAGAAAATCCACAGGTAAAAAAGTCATATGTAACTCTACCAAAACATCACTTACTTTACCTAGAGCATGTTTAATGGTATTATCAGCAAGTGCAAGTCCAATAGAGCATTTTTCAAGATTGTTTAATTCAAGTGATTCATATAATTCTTTAGATAAAACTGAGAGACTAGATCCTAGATCAAGTATGGCATGGTGTGTCTCTTTTCTAATAGTTACTATCACCTTGGGGATCCACACATCCCAAGCTTAGGTGGTATCATAGCTTCTTGATTGTATCTAGGAATTTTCTCTTTCAAGACATGATTAGCAATATAGGAACCAAAACCAGATTTGTTAACATCAATAGAAGGATCACTTGCAAATTTTTGTAAGATAGATATTAATTCATGCAAGCTACTATTCTTTAAATCAAGCAAAGGATCATTAACTTCACTAAGCATCTTAACTTCTTCAACTTTTCTTTCATCATATTCAGTTTCATTAGCTTCTTCTTTTAAAGCCATAAGATGAGACATAAAAGGCAACATATATTCAGGATAGTTTAGCAATTCATTCATAGTTTCTTCCAAAGTAAGAGGAATATTTTCAGCAATATTAATAGAATTCAATCCAACCACAGGTGGTGCTTGTGGTTTTCCAGCAGACATACTCAATAAAGTGGCTTGATTATCAGCAAGTTTTGAAAGGGCTTTGTCTAGTCCTGCAGCTTGGAGTTGTAAGTTTTTAATATCAGAACTAATAGATGCAATAGACTTATTCAACTCTTTTATCATGGTGTTATGACTAGCAACTTGTTCCATAAGAATTTTATTAGTCTCAAAATTATCATTACTTGATGACACAGGTTTCCATTTATCATTAGCATTAGGATATGGAACAAAAGTACGATTGTTGGGAACATAAGGAGGTTTATTATAAGAATTATAATTGTTGTTACCATACCCATTGTTTCCATAATTCCTAATGAAGTTTACATCAATATTTTCAGAATTATCACCAACCAGTTCTTGCAAAGGAATATTTTCAACACTTGGTTTATTAAGCAAAGCAAGAATAGTATCCATCTTAGATGACAAATCATGAGTTTCTTCTATGGAGTTTACTTTCTTAGAACTAGGTGCTCTATCAGTATGCCATTGACTATAGTTTTGCAAAATGCTTTCCAATATATTCTTAGCCTCTACTATGGTTTTTCCCATAAAAGCACCTCCAGCAGCAGAATCAAGGATATTTCTAGACATGTAATTCAGACCATTATAAAAAGAGTGTAGTATGGTCCATTCATTAACTCCATGTGATGGGCAAGTTCTAAGCATAAGTTTTATCCTATCCCAAGCCATAGCAACATGTTCATTTTCATTTTGCCTAAAAGATAGAATATTGTTTCTATTTTGCAAATTTTAACAGGAGGATAATATTTCTTAATGAAAGCTTCTCTCAAATCATTCCAAGTTTTAATGCTATCAGTAGGTAAAGAATGCAGCCACTCCTTAGCTTTTCCTCTAAGTGAGAAAGGAAATAATTTCAGTTTTAGAATATCACTTTCAACATTCTTAAATTTTTGCATGTCACAGATTTCAACAAAATCATGAAGATGCATAGAGGCATCCTCCATAGCACTACCACCAAATTGCTCCCTAGTTATCAAGTTCAATAAACTAGGACTTACTTCATAGCTATCAGCTTGTATCTCAGGTGTGGTAATAGGTTTAGCAATAAATTGATCATTTGGAGTGTTTGTGTAGTCACACAACTTAGTCCTATCACCCATTTTAGCAGATTTTTATGTGTTTTTGATTTTTTTATGCAAAACTGAAAATAAAATGACACTAAAACAATGCAAACCGAATTAACTAATGCAAAACAAAATGCAAAACTGAAAATAAAATATGCAAACCGAAATCTAAATATGATATGCAAGACAAAAACAAAACAAAACAAAATAAAATGCTTGAAGGTAAAGATGGACAAGATGATGCTCACGTAGGTGCAACCTCCCCAAGCTTGGGTGTTAGCACAAGTTGGTGATGAAGTTGACTTTGTTATGATATCCTTGGACAAACCCTTCCAGCTATGATTCCCCGGCAACGGCGCCAGAAAAACACGTGATGACGGGATTGATGAGAGTGTTCTTCTCCCTCAACAACGCCAACAAGTGCTCTCATTGTATTCTCCATGTGCATTCTTGAAGCTTTCCAATCATCTGAAGATAAAGGCCAAGTGAAGATATGCCGAAGAGTACCTCTCCAATCTTGGTGTATGGGGGAGTAATATGTGAGTCTTCACCGAGCGGAGCGCAACCAAGAAAGGTGGTCCATCTTGAGAAGGTCAAGATCGTCATCATCGACCTCAAGTGGATTATGTGCAAGGCAAAGGTATGATCTTGATAGGTTTTCTATTTTACCGGTATCATGATGTTAGTTGAGAGACCGGGTTATAGGATAGATAACCGTACTATCAAGAGAGGCTCTCGAGCGAGTATCTTGTTCATATCATTCGTAGAGAGCTCAAACCTTTGCATCCTTGGCATCACCTTTATTTGTTCTTTTTTGGCTCTTACCTATATGTGTGGTTGGTGCTTTTCGTGTTCTTCGTGACAAGCCCAAGTTCATCAAAAATGGATTTTCTATGAAAAACTTATTGCATTTTTGTTTTTGGAGGTTTATCGGTTCGTCTTTTATAGAGAGGTCTAACCTTTCCCATTTTGGATTTAATCTCCTTTATTGGTTCTAATGTTTCTCTGTATGGATATCTGTAGTTTCAAAACAAGCCCAAGGTCATCAAAAACAGAGTCCGGATGATTAAGTTATGATTTTTCTTGTACCAGTTGTTCTGCAGTTTTTTGTCCAGCGGTAGTACTACCCCGGTACCGCCTGGGTACCACCCGATACAGTACCGAACGCCACAAAAAACCATCCGGGCGGTAGTACCGCTCCCGGGAGAGGTAGTACCGCCCCTGGGCGTGTTTTGGCTCCCAGAATCATCCAGAGAGGTAGTACCGCTGCCCGGGGAGGTAGTACCGCCCCTGTACGAGTTTGGAGCTAACGGTTGGATTTTTGGGGACCTATTTAAGGGGGCCTTCTTCTCCAATGGCCCCCAACTCTTGAACTCATGTTTCCCCTCCATTGTTAACCTTCTTTGAGCTTGCTATCTCTCAATCTGTCCAATGATTCTTGCTCCTTCTTGAGGGAAAAGAGAGAGGAGATCTAGATCTACATTTCCACCAAACAATCTCTCCTCTTTGTGAGGAGAACCTATTAGATCTAGATCTTGGGATTTCATTTGTTGTTTTTCTTTTTCTTCCTCCCATATCCCTCCATAGCATTAGTTGCTTTGGTGGGATTTGAGAGTGAAGGACTTTGACCACTTTGTGTGTTCTTGCCATTGCATTAGGTGCATCGGTTTGAGTTCCCCACGGTGATACGTGGGATTGAAGTTCGAGAAGCTTGTTACTCTTAGGTGCATAGGGATCCCAAGAGCTTGTGCTTCTTGGGTGCATTGTGTACCCTAGACGGTTGGTGGCTGCCGCGAAGATCTTCAAGTTGTGAAGCTTCGGGCACATTGTACGGGTTTGGTCAACACCCTCAAGAAGACCTCATTGTACGGGTTTGGTCAACGCCCTCAAGACGACCTCATAGTGGATGAGCAAATCCCCCATCGGGTATTCCCCACGGGAGGAGCTCACGGAGAATAGGGTGAGCACGGGCGTGCTTGTAGGAGGGCCAAGGAGCCTCCACACCGCTCCAACGTAGACGTACTTCCATTGGGAAGGAACTATGATGGCGTGTTGTTGGGAGACCCCAAGAGGAAGGTATGATGCAGCACAGAAGAAGTTTTCCCTTGATTACAAAACCAAGGTTATCGAATCCAGTAGGACTTGGAGAAGGCTTAGCAAGGTGTCAATAGCGCTGTTTCTCGATTATTGACATGGACCTGCACACAATCACCAACAAACTACTTTGCCCCAACAAAACAGAGAGGTTGTCAATCTCTCCGGCTTGCTAAACACAAAGAATTAAATGTGTGGATGTAAAATATGATGAGGATGAAATATGACCAGCGAGCAAATGATGATGAAAAGCTATGAAAACAGTTGTAAGCAATGTAGGAAAATAGGACCGGGGTCCACAGTTCACTAGAGGTGTCTCTCCAAAAGATATACATGATGGGTAAACAAATTACAGCATGGCAATTGACAGAATTGTAGGCGCACAACAAGGCTATCATAAAACAATATAGTTCACCGCTTCATCTAATATGGGCATTACGTAAAAATACATAGACCGTCATCCAACTGCATCTATGACTAATAATCCACTTTGGGGTCGCTATCTAGCATGTCACCCAAAAGTATTAAGTTGCAAGCAACAGATTATTGTAATAAGCAAAGTGCATAATGTAAGCAATGTAGATAACACGAAGAAATCACACCGCTGTTTTCTCCCTAGTGGCAACAACACATCTCTAGCCTGGACCATTCCTGTCACCGAACTTAGACAAAGAGAGGCATGAACCCACTATCTAGCATAAATGCTCCCTCATACAACACTAAAAATTACTCGGCCAAAGCAACCACTAGCATCAGAGAGCATGCAAGATCATAGATGAAACACATAACTGAACAAAAGTAATGACTTCCACAATTCATCGGATCCATGCAAACACAATCATGTAGCAATTACAAATAGATGATCTTGATCATGATAGGTAGCTCACAAGATCTAAGCAATGGAGTACAAGGAGGAGAGACAGCCATCTAGCTACTGCTATGGACCCATAGTCCCATGGTGGACTACTCACTCATCAATCCGGAGGCAGGCATGGTGATGTAGATGCCTCCAGCGTCGATTCCCCTCTCTGGCAGGGTGCCGGGAAGAGCTTCTGAACCCTCCCGAACTAGGGTTTGAGATGGCGGCGGCCTTGGACGTATTCTGGAAATTGTGATCGGCTCTCCTCTGTTTTTAGGCCAGAGGGGAATTTATAGGCGAAGGGGCAAAGCGAGGAGATGGACAGGGGCCCCAGGTGGGCCCCACGCACGGCAAAGGGGGGGGGGCGCGGCCAGGTGGCTCCTGGATCCCCTGTGCCTCCCCTCCGGCTGTCCTTCGGGCTCCGTCTTCGTTTCATATTGGAGATAATTCCGATAAATTTTGAGGGCAATCCGAGAAACTTCTCTGAACAACTTTTCTGAAACAAAAAGACAGCAGAAAACAGGAACTGACATTGGGCATCTTGTTAATAGGTTAGTTCCATAAATTATGCCAAAATGATATGAAAACATTGTAAAAACATATGGCACTGATATATAATCAAGCATGGAACATAAAAAATTATAGATACGTTGGAGACGTATCAGCATCCCCAAGCTTAACTCTTGCTCGTCCTCGAGTAGGTAAGTGATAACAAAATAATTTTTGAAGTGACATGCTACCAATCACAATCATGATCAACTAATCTTGTAAAGCATATGAACTGAATGCAATGATCCAAAAGAAAGGTTCATTGGATGAAACAAACAATGATTAACCAGGTGAAACCTCTAAATAAGAATCTACTAGCAAAGAGTACTTTCAAATTTTAAAAGCATAACACTTGACAATGATTGATAAATCACAAATCAATATTGATTCAACAAAGGAGCTTGGCCAACACAAAGGAAGATTTAAGTTTTCAGCAAAAGCTTCAACTTGCAACTTATTTATCTCAAGATAAAGTCAATACAAAGTTTTCACGGTTAGACATAAAGATAACATGAAGTAAAACTTGAACCAAAGTTGACACCAAGTGATTGCTTGAGGGGTAAAGAAGGAAGAGGAAGACTGACTCAACATAAAAGTAAAAGAAAGGCCCTTCATAGAGGGAAGCAGGGATAATCATGTGCTAGAGCTTTTTATTTTTTTATTTTTGACAGAAGTAAAACAATTTTAAGATATGCATGCCTTCGTCAACGACTTCACAGTAAAGAAACTAGCTAGTCCCCCATTTCAAGCAAGGCTTTTAGACTTTTGAGAGCGGCTGGTACTTAGAGGAATGAGGTCACTCCTCGTTCTCTTTTGTTTCACCACTAACCAATGGTTGACTGATTTCTCAGGTTTGCATTGTGCGGAGGATAATGGTGGGTTATATTTATATTTTGCTTAAGCCTCTCTCGGCAAATTCAAGTGAGGACGTAAACCATCAACACCGGGTGAAAGGGGGGAAATGACCTTGCTTGTCACAGGTTATATCTAGCTTCCTACTGCTTCTTCATGAGACTAAACACATAGGCACAAAAAGGAGAATTTTGAAAGTTTTAAAGATAGCACATGAAAAATTTACTTGGAGTGGCAAGGAAATATCACATGTAGGTAGGTATGGTGAACACAAATGGCAAAGATAACATGAAGTAAAACATGAACCAAAATTGATACCAAGTGATTGCTTGAGGAGTTTAGAAGGAGGAGGAAGACTGACTCAACATAAAAGTAAAAGAAAGGCCCTTCGCAGAGGGAAGCAGGGATTAATCATGTGCTAGAGCTTTTATTTTTTTGATTTTTGATAGAAGTAAAACAGTTTTGAGACATGCATGCTTTCGTCAACGACTTCACAGCAAAGAAACTAGCTAGTCCCCCATAACAAGCAATGCTTTTAGACTTGTGAGAGCGGTTCATTTTAGAGGAACGAGTACATTCCTCTTTCTCGTTTGTTTCACCACTAACCAATGTTTGAGCTGATTTCTCAGATTTTCATTGTGCGGAGGAGAATGGTGAGTTATATTTATATTTTTCTTAAGCCTCTCTCAGGTTGATTCAAGTGAGGACGTAAACCATCAACACCGGGTGAAAGGAGGGAAATGACCTTGCCTGTCACAAGTTATAACCAACTTCTTACTGCTTCCTCATGAGCTTAAAAACAGAGGCACGGAAAGGAGAATTTTGATTATTTTAAAGATAGCACATGAAAATTTTACTTGGAGTGGCAGGGAAATACCACATGTAGGTAGGTATGGTGGACACAAATGGAATTTTTTTTGGCTCAGGGAGTTGGATGCACGAGAAGTATTCCCTCTCAGTACGGAATGTTTGGGCTTAGCAGGATATCAAGCAAACACATAACATCAACTTGGTTCAATGAATGACTACAGATATACATCATGCATAACCACTAGACTTCACACCGTCTACCTTGTTAGCCAAACCAACTCTTTGCAAAAGAATATCTAGACTTTGAGAACTACCAGGCAGGATAAGCACCACAATTTTAAAGCCATATGGTAATTCTTTACTAATCTATTCTTACTAGATGATCCACAATTTTAAGCATTAATATACTTCATATCTCTAAACAATTGCAAAGTATCAAAGATTCAAGACAATGGTCTACAAGATTAAGCAGCACTTTTTACACTTCCTACATGATAATTTCCACTTAACCAAACACCAATCAACGTATTTGAAATAAAACAAAAAGGGTGAAGCAACATGAGCAAAACATCCTAACTACAAAAGCTAACAACTCTGAATAAGAGATGCTTGAAAACAAGAGCTAAAAGCATAATGACAAAGGCTAAACACTCAACAAATATAAGTGAAGCACATGAGTGTATAATGAAAAAGCGGAGAGTGTCTCTCTCCCAAACAAGCATGCATGGATCCGAATTATTGCAAGGACCAGAAAACTAACACAAACAAACTGAAAGTAAAAACAAACCGACGCTCCAAGAACATCACATAATGTGTAAAGGAATAAAAATATAGTTCTATGAGAAAAACCGATGATTGTTGATGAAGAAGGGGATGCCTTGGGCATCCCCAAGCTTAGACGCTTGTAACTTCTTGAATATTTCAGAGGAGGGTCCATGGGGAGCCTCCCCAAGCTTAGGCTTTTGTTCCTTCTCGATCTTCCTTCATCACCTCGCACTTGGATACTTGAAAACTTCCTTTACGCAAAACTTATAGCAACTTCATTAAGGGGTTAGTCCACAAAAACAATATCTTCCTTCCGTCGTGTCGGTTATCTCTATAGCCAAACCTTTACTTATGCATTTACTTTGTGATAGCCATCGAGTTTGAAGTCTATATCTTGCTATCACCTTGTTGTTTAACTTGCGTAGCATAAGTTGTTGGTGCACATAGGTGAACCTAGTATATTAGGTTTTGTACTTGATAAATTAAACGCTAGTTTTATTCCGCATTTATCAAGCCCTAAACGTAAAAGTTTTAAATCGCCTATTCACCCCCCCTCTAGGCGACCTATTAATTTGCCTAGTTGGTCCTTATTTGCCTCTTGCTTAGAAGAAATGGATTATCATGATATGGGGGAGTAATAAGCTATGTGCATATTACAATCCTAGAAAATGTGAACATTTGAGGTGTTGCCACTTGGATTTGATATTGTAAATATCTTGTTCCCATGTGGCATGTTTGCTCAAACAAGCTCCTATTTGCTTGATCACTTTTATTTGTTTATCTTTTGGGTTTTGTGTGTGTGGGTTTTCCTTGGTGTGGTTTTCCTCGAAAATGTATTTCCATATACTATTAAAAAAAACCATTCGCTCCATTTTATTCTAACCATGGCCTTTCCGGTTGGTTCGAATAGTTGGAGCTACCATCAAACTCCTTCAAAATATGGTGTTTTAATTCTTATCTCTGGCCATATGATTTATCTTGTGAGGATATTCTTGGATATCTCTATCACCGGGAAAATAATTCCAAATGGTCATTGTCCTTGGACAATCCATATTTATGTTTGTGGTAGAATATTTTTGATTATCCTTACATTGGCATTTGCTATTATTTGCCTCATCTCTTGCCAAGTATTTACTTCGACTCCCATTGTCTTCCTTGCCTCTTGTGGACCTTTATGTCTTATTAATCTTGTTACTGTTTTTAAATGGCATATGAAGAGTAATGATCCCTTGTGTGTGCATTTTGTATTCAAATGCAAATCCTAAAGATAATGCATGAATTTTGGGGGAGCTTTTCTTTATTATTTAGAACACTATCTTATCAATTGACATTTGATCCTTTCAATTGGCATTTTATTTCTATCCTTTGTGTTTATGGAAGACAAACCTTTTCCTTTTGTGCTTTGTGCCATCATGAAAAGTGTAGAGAGTGTCGGGAAATCTACTTTGGTGCCCGGGTGCACCTGCACCCGGTTTGCTATTTGATTTTTCAAAATTTGAATATGCTTCAGAAAAATCTAAAAAAAATTGGACACAAACATACGCAACTAACGAACACTTGTGAAAAATTTCGACAGAAACTAATAATTGTTCTGCTCTGTGCAAAAAGGTCAGAAATTTGTCTTTTTTGCACAGAGTATAAAAATTGTTATTTTCTGTCGAAATTTTTCACGAGCGTTCGTTACTTTCGTATGTTTGTTTCCAATTTTTTTCAGATTTTTCCGAAGTATTTTCAAATTTTGAAAAATCAAAGAGCAAACCGGGTGCAGGTGCACCCGGGCACCAAAACGCCTCCCTCAGAGAGTGTCTGGTTTATTTGTTGTAACCTTGCTCTCTCTAGGGAGTTGCTTTCTCATTTCTTGATTTGTGTCTTATCTTCTTAAATGAGAAATAACTTTTTGAGCATGTGTCCTATATTTATCTTCTATGCTCTTTGGCTTTGCTTAGGTACCATCAATTGGTATTAATTGGAATTTGATGTCTCATCCATAGATATTTGTTTCAATTGGTATCTCTTATGAAAATTTTGATACCTTGTTTCTTGATATTTCTTTTACTTGATTTATTTCAAGTAATATCTTTCTTTTGGTATCTTTGCTTCTAGTTGGTATCTTATCTTCAATTGTTGTCTTATCTGTCATGTGTTGTTTGATTCGATTTCTATTGATATCTCACTTCATGTGTTGATGTGTTTTGGAAATCAATCATTTGTTGATTTGATTTTTCCTCGATCATGTGTTGATTTGGATTTCGATATAATTTGGACAACCTTTTAGTGTCACACCTTGGTGTGCCTCCTTTTAGGTTACTTGGTGTTTGTGTCCAAATTGTATCTTCTTTGGTTCTAGAAAGTCTTTGCATGCATATTTATTAATATATATATATATATCTTATGGCATGCTTGTCTTTCTGTTCCAATATATAGGGGATACTCCACCGAATCCTAAAATTAGCTAAGATGTGCATGAAATTCAATTTCATATCTATATGCACATTTTTATGTGGAGTGTTTCCTATATATTGTAGTGTATCTAACTACTATGGGGCCCAATGAATTAGGGGACCATTTTGTACTTGAATGTTGTTTATAGGTACAATGGAGATGCATTGGATACTTGCCTCCTTCATAAGGAAGGTGTTCTCACCATGTGATTATAGGAGTCAAGCTACGGTGACTAACAAACTATCATCTTCTTCATCACCAATGACGTCTCGGTAACAAGTATCTATCCCATGCATACTTTTCTAGTTTCAACCTTGTGTAGGTTGCTTCTTGGCATTAAATGCTTTTATGTGCAATTGTTGTGGTTTTGGCTTATTTTCTATCACTTGGTATATCTTTGTGATATTTGTGTTGAAATTGCAAAAACCTTTACTTTAATTGATATCCTTCTTATGATACTTGTTGCCTATATCGAAGCATCTCCACTATCTCTTGTTCCCTTAGTGACATGTGTGATGTCTTTGATGTGTTTGAAGCTCATTCATATACAATGAGATAAATTTAAGCTATGTGCTATGCTTTTAAGCCATAATCTTATTTGTGTATTTATGACTTCCCCCTTTGGATACCTTGTTCTCTTATTCACTAACCATCTCGTATGTACATGTTTCTTTGTGGGTGTATATCATCAATGATTTATCTACTTAGAAACCTATACATATGAGAGAGGGAACTTTTTCAATTGGTATCCTTTTCTTTTGAGTCACCTCGATTTTTATCTTTGATTCCTTTGTGGCTTCGAGAAGAAAATATCTCGTGAAGTGCTCGTCTTATTTTTATTTGCTTCTCTACGCACTCATGTTTTATTGAAGATCTTTGACTTCATGCTTATCGTGGTGAGCATGTTGATTTGTATTTCCTATAAATGTTCTCACTAGCTTTTGGCTTTCAATTGGTTTTAGTTTCCAATTGGTATCCTCGAGCTTATGAACATATTCTTTTTCTTTAAAGATCTTATTTATATCTCGGTTGGGCCTCTTTTATGTTGAATCTTTTAAAATTGGTATCGTCTTATGGCTCAACCATATCCTTGGTGCAAGTGCTATGTTTGTTTTAAGTTTTATGCACTCTTGCACTTGTTGTGTGTTCTAGACGATTATGGGGGAGTGATGATTCCATTTTTGTCAACTCCTCAATAGTGCACGAACATTGGGGAGCTTCTCCATTTTCACTTAGAACACTCTTTGCTCAAAATAAAATCTTTTGGTTTGTTGGATCTTCTCGATTGCTTGTCCCTTTGTGGGAAGATGTTTAAAGGGAAATATTTTTATTTGCAATCTTGGATCCTTAATATAGTTTGATTTCCTCCAACTATTCATCATTGGATATGTGCATTTTATTTCGCTCATATTCTTGAGAAATGTATATCATCTGGAGGAACTCATATTATATTGGCCTTCTAATTTTTTCCTCCCATTTCGGCAATCGATGCCAATGGGGGAGAAGTTTAGAGGATTTAAGGGAATTTGGCTTTATAATTTCATTGGTTCTTAAGCATTTGCCTTTAATGCTCTTGCATGCTTGCTTGTTCATCTTTCAAGTATGCTTAATTCATTATATAAACCCTCTTAAAAGGGATTGTCATCAATTACCAAAATGGGGGAGATTGAAAGAGCATGGTTGCCCCATGTGTGGTTTTGGTAATTAATGACAATCCTTAAGGACTAATGTGTGCCTTGAGTTACTTTGTAGGTTTGGTCCATAAGCAATGCTTGATTTCCATATGTTGGAGTCAAGGCTAAAAGAAGAAGATTATATGTTGATCAAGGCTAAGTGCAAGTTGTTCAAGTGCTCTCATAGTATTCTCCATGAGCATTCTTGAAGCTTGCCACTCATCTGAAGATAAAGGCCAAGTGAAGATATGCTGAAGAGTACCTCTCCCATCTTGGTGTATGGGGGAGTAATATGTGAGTCTTCACCGAGCGGAGTGCAACCAAGAAAGGTGGTCCATCTTGAGAAGGTCAAGATCATCATCATCGACCTCAAGTGGATTATGCGTAAGGCAAAGGTATGATCTTGATAGGATTTCTATTTTACCGGTCTCATGATGTTAGTTGAGAGACCGGGTTATAGGATAGATAACCATACTATCAAGAGAGGCTCTCGAGTGACTATCTTGTTTGTATCATTCGTAGAGCTCAAACCTTTGCATCCTTGGCATCACCTTTATTGGTTCTTTTTTGGCTCTTACCTATATGCGTGGTTGGTGCCTGTCGTGTTCTTCATGACAAGCCGAAGTTCATCAAAAAATGGATTTTCTATGAAAAACTTATTGCGTTTTTGCTTTTGAAGGTTTATTGGTTCGTTTTTTATAGAGAGGTCCAACCTTTCCCCTTTTGGATTTAATCTCCTTTATTGGTTCTGATGTTTCTCTGTATGGATATCTAGAGCTTGTTGTTAGTTTCAAAACAAGCCCAAGATCAATCAAAAACGGAGTCCGGATGATTAAGTTATGATTTTTCTCATACCGGTTGTTCTGCAGTTTTTTGTCCAGCGGTAGTACTACCCCGGTACCGCCTGGGTACCACCCGATACAGTACCAAACGCCACAAAAAACCATCCGGGCGGTAGTACCGCTCCCGGGAGAGGTAGTACCGCCCCTGGGCGTGTTTTGGCTCCCAGAATCATCCAGAGAGGTAGTACCGCTGCCCGGGGAGGTAGTACCGCTCCTGTACGAGTGTGGAGCTAGCAGTTGGATTTTTGGGGACCTATTTAAGGGGGCCTTTTTCCCCAATGGCCCCCAACTATTGAGCTCGTGTTTCCCTTCCATTGTTGACTTTCTTTGAGCTTGCTATCTCTCAATCTGTCCAATGATTCTTGCTACTTTTGAAGAAAAAGAGAGAGGAGATCTAGATCTACATTTCCACCAATCAATCTCCCCTCTTTGTGAGGGGAACCTATTAGATCTAGATCTTGGGATTTCATTTGTTGTTTTTCTTGTTCTTCCTCCCATCTCCCTCCATAGCATTAGTTGCTTTGGTGGGATTTGAGAGTGAAGGACTTTGACCACTTTATGTGTTCTTGCCATTGCATTAGGTGCATCGGTTTGAGTTCCCCATGGTGATACGTGAGATTGAAGTTCGAGAAGCTTGTTACTCTTGGGTGCATAGGGCTCCCAAGAGCTTGTGCTTCTTGGGTGCATTGTGTACCCTAGACGGTCGGTGGGCGCTGTGAAGATCTTCAAGTTGTGAAGCTTCGGGCACATTGTACGGGTTTGGTCAACACCCTAAAGAAGACCTCATTGTACGGGTTTGGTCAACGCCCACAAGATGACCTTATAGTGGATGAGCAAATCCCCCATCGGGTATTCCCCACGAGAGGAGCTCACGGAGAATAGGGTGAGCACGGGCGTGCTTGTAGGAGGGCCAAGGAGCCTCCACACCCCTCCAACGTAGACGTATTTCTATTGGGAAGGAACTATGGGAATCAAACCTCCGCCTCCACTCGTTTCGGTTATCTCTATAACCAAACCTTTACTTATGCATTTACTTTGTGATAGCCATCGAGCTTGAAGTCTATATCTTGCTATCACCTTGTTGTTTAACTTGCTTAGCATAAGTTATTGGTGCACATAGGTGAACCTAGTATATTATGTTTTGTGCTTGATAAATTAAACGCTAGTTTTATTCCGCATTTATCAAGCCCTAAACGTAAAGTTTTAAATCACCTATGCACCCCCCTCTAGGCGACATCTTTTTCTTTCACAGGGGCTTGTTGCTGAGCACAGTCAGAGCCGACGGTTGCATGGCAGGTAGGTTGTTCTGCGACTGAGGATATTGAGTTGAAGCTGCAGATATCATTGGATTTTGCATCATCTGTTGAGGGTACATCTGAAATGGCGGCCACGGCCCCATAGTATATTGTGGATACATCCCCTGCTGTAGCATCGGAAACATCTGTTCTGGATCAAACCCACCCTGCTGCATCTGCCCCTGCATCAGACCTGGCCGTGTCTGTCGAGGAGCACTAGGGCGCATGTTACCTGAGCCTGTCGACGCCGTCGCAGTCGGAGCGGCAGATCTCCCCGGACGATTCACCGACCGCCCCCGGCTTCATCCGTACCTACCTCCTTCACCTCGTCCAGCGCCAGCCATCAGGATCGCTGCGTATGTCTCTCGACCAGCTTCCTTGCTCCACCAATCCCTTGAGAAACTGAAGTTCTTCGGAACTGGCAGACGACCTCCACCGGCGGGGAACAATCCTCCGCTGTGAAGGATTTACTCTCGAACAGCTCCCTCCGGATCCAGACGAGGGATGATTTAGTGGCTGAAACCCTAGATCACGGGTGCTCGCGACTCATTTGTCGCAGGCCATGTCGGACACGCGAAATTAAGTTTTATCTTCTTTTTTTGCTGTTGTTGCAATAGCAGGATGTCCTTAGTATCGTTATGTACTATTGTAGGACGAACCCACTAGTCAGGATTTTGCCAAACAAAAGTAAACGAGCTTGACCCGAGGACGTCTGTTTGGTCTTTTTTTTTCTTTTTTTCAAGAGTTTGTTGTTGTTGTTGTTGTCAAGGATCATGATGTGCATGATGTCAATGAAGGTTGTGAGGCTGGCATGGATGGAGATAGCCTACCGCCGGGCTCGTACGAACTCTTGCAGCTTGAGAAGGATGAGATCTTGGCTCCGCACATGCACTTCTGCGCCATTTGTGGAAAGGGCTTCAAGAGGGACGCCAACCTACGGATGCACATGAGACGGCATGACGACGAGTACAAGAGTCCCGCCGCACTGGCCAAACCACCCAGAGACGCGAGCCTGGATCACGACGTCGTCGTGAAGAGGTACTCGTGCCCGTTTGCCGGGTGCAAGCGGAACAAGCTGCAAGCTTTTTGCACCTCACTTTGCGTGAAGAACCACTACAAACGGAGCCACTGTGAGAAGAGCCAACACCTGCAGCCGGTGCCATACCAAAAAGTTCTCCGTCATGGCCGACCTCAAGACAGACGAGAAGCACTGTGGCAAGGTTAAGTGGCTGTGCTCCTGCGACACGACATTCTCGAGGAAGGACAAGCTTTTCGCACACGCCGTCGTTGCGGGTTGACGAACCTGAGGCCTCAGACCAGGTGTCTCTTGCAGGAGGCCACCAAGAACCAACTAAGGTTGAATTCTCCACGGGTAATAGCTTCATGTGGGCTAACTCCTCAGGCAACGGTGTTGAGTCGGCCCTTAGGTGTCAATTCCTTTCTACGACGAATTTGTTGATTCGTTAATTTGGCTTCGGCGGTTTGGGGGCAATTCCATGGCCGGGTTTCCAGAAGATCATTCCGGATGCTGCCTTCAGACCACTATCAAAGTGCTGAGAGCTAAAATTCAGATCTTTCTTCACCTGGATAATTTCAGATGTACCATTTTTAGATAAATTTTCAGATGTACCATTGTTCCAGCAAACCTCCGTCACGCCGTAGAGTAGTATTACACCCCTCTGTTCTTCATGACACGGCATTATACTTGGATGCATAGTTCTTGCCTGATACCTTTTCGTATATTATGTACTACTCTAGTACCATCCTCTCTAATTCCATTTGCACTGAGCATTTTATCATCGTCTTGCAATTTGCAAATTATTATGTGGCTACATTTCGGTAGTCAGTGGTTCTTTTGCCGAAGAGAGGAGCTCACAACCCCCATTTTTCATTCTCATGAAAATGGATAAAACAGAATACAAAGTGTTTGGCATACAGGTCTGGTGCTGAGTTGATAACCTATGGATATTTAAGGATTGGGGATGACCATGCAATGTCCTACTCCTACCGTCCGTTATGTGCAATTTAAACTGACAGTAGACATGAGATCCTGAACCTACATATATCAAATAACTATCGGTTTGCGAAGATTTCAAATATAAACAAAATGGACGAAGCATGATATAAATAGCACATTCTTGGCTAGGCAAATTCTGTTGATGTGTCCGCTCCCCTGTTTCGATTTGATGAAAACACGTACCAGAATGGAAATTTGAATTTGGAATTTAATTAGACGTGATTAAATTACGATACAAAGTTGCATGAAAAGTCTAGGTTTTTTTTTTGAAATATCAATATATTAAGCTAGTAAGCCGCCTCATTAAAAACCTTACAGTCCCCTTAGGTACCCTAATAAGGAAAATAGTGCGTCTGAAACTTGATGTTTTAAGCATTCACAATGGTTACATCGTTTATAAGTTTGCCGAGAATAAAGCTAGGGGGCTCATTGACCCAATTACAAGAGATTTTATTACCAAAACAATTCTGAGCTAGCTCATGAGCAACCTGGTTGGCTTCCCTCGAACAATGCTTGAAAGTCACAGCTCCAATAGATGACACCAAATCAATGCAATCAGCAAAAATAGCCGCTGAGTCGTTCCATCAAATTTTATCTCCTGAGCAAGTTTCAATAGTCTCCATGGAATCAGATTCGGCCTGAATGGTATTTAAAAAAATGAGTTGATCCTAGAAGAAATTAGTGATGACACCAAATCAATGCAATCAGCAAAAATAGCCGATGAGTCGTTCCATCAAATTTTATCTCCCGAGCAAGTTTCAATAGTCTCCATGGAATCAGATTCGGCCTGAATGGTATTTAAAAAAATGAGCTGATCCTAGAAGAAACTAGTGATCAGATTTTTAATAGCAAGAGGTGAGGCTCGAATCCTGCCTGACTAACTCACCAACATATGTGCTAGCCAATAAGATACAGGGGGGCCTTCCCGCCGCATAGCAAGTGCTTCCGCCAAACGTAAAAGCAAAACCTGAGATAGGACAAACAAATGTACCACACAAAATGTTCGTTTGTTTTTCCTTTCGGAAGCCCAAAGTCAAGAGCTGCCGTCGACCGCCACCACGAGAGACGAGACCCGTTCAGTCTAACCACTGCTCCTCGTAATGTAGAAAACTTCATCCACAAGGTCCTAAGTGCAAAGCTAACCACTGATGAAGTGATCAGACTGAGAGAGACTGGAGAAGTGAACCCACCCCCCGCCAGTTTTCCGAAAAGGCCCTTACGGTACTCCCCTCCTCGTCCTTTCCGCCTCCGAGATCTCCCGCTCCGGCGTCCGGCGAGCGGAGGAGCTTCGAGAAGCTTTCCGGATGCCCTCTACCTCGATGCTCGTGCCGAAGCGCACCAGCTACGTGGCCCCGATGCTCGCCTCTGCCGCCATCCTGCTCATCCTCCTCTCCGGCTACTTCGAGCTCCCCTCCATAACCTCCCCCTTCTCCACCCCGTTGCGCCCCGTCGTCGCCGCCGCCGCGGAGCGCCCCCGCGTTGATACGGCGCTCGACTCCGTCGGATCCCGCAAGCGGCACGCCTTCACCTCCGTCCTCGCCGCTTTCGGCGCCTGGGACGCCGCCGTGGGCTGCCCCCGCATCCGCGCCAAGATCGGCTCCGCCAACGCGACCACGCCGTCTGCCATGGCTTCCATCACCGGCGGGGCCGGATGGGGAGGCGCGAGGTGCGAGGAGATGAAGACGCGGCACGTCGGGGTGTTCGTCAAGGGGTGGACGTGGATCCCCGACGCGCTCGACGGGGTGTACACGTGCCGCTGCGGCGTCAGCTGCGTGTGGAGCAAGGCCGCGGCCGTCGTCGACCGACCCGACGCGCTGCTCTACGAGGGCGCTACGCCGCCGCAGCAGGTACTGCAGTTCGTTCCCTCTGCCGTGATAACGATGCAAAATGACATTTCTTACAAGAGTTAGAACCGGCTGTGTATATGGGTAGCTGAATAACTAGGCCATCAAATTGGCAAAGAGATATTGAGCATTGCGCAAATGTTGGATCCCTGGAAATGAGATCACGAAGTAGCAAAACAGCAGCAGTTGCTTCTGCATGTATTGGTGGCTTTTAGTAAGTTCTGAAAAGGATTTTGTTACTCGCTTCTGAGAGAGAAATGATAATCTATGTGGTTGTTCAGAACCAGAATAATGATTTAAGGTCTTCTTGACTATTGCACCATATCACCACAGATAATCAATAACGGGTTTTTAAAGAGTAAGTAAACTCAACCATGATGCAGTGGTGATAGAAATCTACTAAAGGCTAAAGGTAAATCCTCAAGATTAATATGTAATACAATGCTAGTGTAGGGTAACTCTGAGAACTAGTACAGTTGTATTCAGACGATTGTTTCGAGTATTAATTGTTAGCTGTAAGTAACTATGGATCAGAGAAACATTTATGCATTTGTGTGTTCTCGTTGAATGTAGATTGCTTACCAGTTTTCCATAGCATCACACTGAAATTACCATGTGCTGTCGGTTACCTTGTTAGTTTCATTTGGGTCATAAGTTGCATGAGTCACATGCTTGTAGTGAAACACCATTGTCTTTGTTACTATACAATATGCGCTATTTACTTTTTTTCGTAACATAAATTTCTAATCCGTGTATCAACTTTAAAATATTCCTTACATTTTGCAGCGAATGAAAGGTCTACCTCTTCGCGTTTATCTGGATCTCGAGGCTGCTAGGAAGCCAACTGGTTTTGAAGATATTTTTATAGGTTACCATGCTAATGATGATGTGCAAGTAACATATGCTGGAAAATCATTCCACACCAGCCGGAGTTACCATGTATCAACAGAAAAGACAAATGTAAGTCCAAATCCTGCATGGTGTAGATTCACAGTATAGTAACATCATGGTATAAGGCATTTTTTTACATGTATCACCTATGTGGTGACTTTTGCACTTTGCATTATATATCTCCAACTATGTTTTACTTGAATTAGTTTCCTCAACTATGTACTGGTTGACATTACGATTTGGTCAATCAATGTTAATCAGTTGGAACAGTACATATAGAATATAGAAAATCGGCATGATTAAGTACTATTGGTTATCAGTAGAACAATTAACACTTTAGCAGGCATTTAAAGCCTCACACTTGATTCTACCATTTTGTGGATTTTTTTAATGGCAAGCCTGAAGAGTAGTACAGTGGATGATACCAAGAATGGCTACGACTCATAATATGAAAATGAGAGGACACAACGACACAGGTGTGAATTGCATAATTTTGCATGTCCACAGCTGCATTGGTGTTACCCTAAGATAGAATCAATCCTGCTGTAATACGACAATTCTTATACGCTTTACAATTGTGTGAACTGCTGATTTCCTGCCCTGTATCAGGATGCACTTGTCTACTGGTCATCTTCAAGGTGTCTTCCTCACAGAGACAAGCTTGCGGAAGATTTCCTCTCGTTGGTGCCACACCATTCCTTTGGTAAATGTTTGAATAATGTCGGTGGTCCTGACATGGCACTATCCATGTATCCAGTTTGCTCAAACAATGGAAATGGATCACCACACTGGTGGGATCATCTACACTGCGCAATGTCGCATTACAAGTTTGTTCTTGCAATTGAGAACACCAAGACGGAAAGTTATGTGACAGAGAAGTTGTTCTATGCGTTGGAGGCTGGGTCAGTGCCAATATACTTTGGTGCACCCAACGTCTGGGATTTCATTCCTCCCAATTCTGTCATCGATGCCTCCAAATTCAGCTCTCTTAAAGAACTGGCATCGTATGTGAAAGCGCTTGCGAATGATCCTGTAGCCTATGCGGAATACCATGCATGGAGGAGGTGTGGTGTTCTGGGTAACTTTGGCAGGACACGCGAAATGAGCCTTGACACACTTCCTTGCCGACTCTGTGAACTAGTCAGCAAGAGAGGTGGTAGGGATGCAGATTCTTAAATTGACTGGTACGTACTCTACTTATATCCTTCACATTTTACTTTATATTGTTAACACATTCTGAGAAAACCTTTCTTTTGTTTATAATTATGCCAGATAATCCCATTGTGTCTACATACTTCGATTTCATGAGAACTGAATGACTTGAGCGAATGGTATACCTGAGTCATGATGTTATTCAAACGAAGATAAAGTGCTCACTTTATCAACGACAATAGTTGATATTCTTGCGGTGCAACACCGGCATCATCTTTTGTACTTTTCTTAATCCCTTTGTTTCATAGGCTGTAGTTGAGGGATGTATACGGTTTTCTTTATAGATAGGCTCATGATTGTAGGAAGAGAAAAACTCATAATTGCACTTTATCTTGTTAATATGAATATATGACAGGGTCATGTGACCATCTCCTATACAGAAATACTGACAAATTGAACAAAGAAGATGGGTTCCCAAGCTTCTACCAGTATACTGTGATCTCATACTCTAGGAACAAACCTTTTTTGGGAGTAAAGAGCAAAGATGGAAAATCTCCCAAGTTCCAGTGAACCTTGGAATTGAAAAGAAGAGTAAATTGCAAAAAATCACCCCAATTGCGGAAATCTCGACAAAGGCCCACCAAAATGCATCAAAAGTAGTGTTTTTTGTATTAAAGTGTTCATAACATTTCCTCAATTGTTTTGTATGCATCATCTTTTATGTGCATGGACAATTTTTTTTCCTTTTTAGGGTGCGCAACCAGCGGATGCGTCTCCTTAAAACTAATACCCAATGTATCGATAAACCGAGGGAGTAACGGTTTAACATGGCATGACATCTGGGTCTCACTGCTGTAAACATGTAAAATGCCTGACAATTTCCCCTTGGGGATGGCTGAAAACGTACGACATATTTTGTAGGGCGGAGAAAACGTGGCATGTAAACTGCTGTGATTTGTTATTAGACCTCACCTGGTGGTTGGTATGAACGCCAACTGGAAATGTGCATTTAAAGAAGTGCACATTTTGACATCCGGACCTTCTCCGGTCTGACAAGAGGCTTCCCATGCTTGTATTTGTATTTGCATGGCTCAGCCATGGGATACTCTTTCATAGAGTCTAAGTATTCAACTAAAGACACCCCAAGATTATCGGCCGCTTCTCTCATTAGTTTTGTATATTCCGAATCAACCGGGATATCGGAAAACACGTTGAGCGGGGGCACGATTGGTTTTTCTGTTCTCCGAGCTGGGGAACTTTTCTCCCGCTTGCACGCGCCCGCTCCTTCTGAGCTCTACGTGACTTAATAATAGAGCGGTCGTAGTCTTGTAGCGTTTCCTCAGCCGTTGGTCGTCTCAGGTTTTCCAATGTTCTCTTCACTTTTGCCGGATCTAATTTCGGCTCAGGTGGGGGCCGTTTCGGTGCTAACTGGCGTGCCACATCTTCCTTTACTGATAGCTCAAGTTCCTCTTGAGTCTTCTCGTAAGATAACTTGGTAGGAGCAGCCTTCGCTTTCTTCTTTGAGGATTTACTCGGAGCTGTTGCACTAGCCACCGGAGCGGCGCCAGCGGTGCTCTTCCGCTTTAGAACCCGTGGTTGAGGCGGCGGAGATGGCTGTTTCTGCTGAGACGGCGGAGATGACTGTTTCAGCCGAGGCGGCGGAGATGGCTCTTTCTGCAGAGGCGGCGGAGATGGTTGTTTGTGCTGACCTTTTCCTCTATGGGATCCTTAATAGTTTCATCCCCCTCTAACGGATGAGCGGCATCCTCTTCATTTTGACGAGGTAGCGTGAAATTAGCCATGAGCATTTTCCAAAGATTGTCTTTGGCTCTATCATCGACATAACTAGCAGCTGAGCGTCGTCCATCCGTCTTTGGCTTATTCCAGTCTTGAACGGTGATCGGGATGCTGTCCCTAACAACAACTCCGCATTGACTTATAAATACCGTGGCATGCGTCACGGGAAGAATCGGTCTGCCATCTTCAGCGATGATTTCGATCTTGTACCTTTCTTCACTCCCCAACCTTTTGGCTGGGCCTCGTTTGCTGTCAGAAGATTTGCTCGATCCGGAGGGCTAAAAGAAGAAAGAGCGTTAATATATGTATATACAAATTAAATAATGCATTTAGTCAACATACGGTTACTTAATATACCTCGCCGGACCCTGTAGTAATTACGGTTCGAGAACCGGAGCCGTCATCTTCTATGTCCACCCCCTCACCGGAGTCGTTCAAAAAGCTCGAGACGATATCGACGTCGTCGTCACCACGGATCATATCCTCCAATATGTTTTCCTGATCTTCGTCTCTGTCGTGATCCATAGTTTCTGCAAAGACAAATGGCAAAAACATGAGTAACCTAGGTAATAAAATTAACCTAGCTAATTAACCTAACTAGTAAATTGCTAACAAAACTAACCTAGCAAACAAAATTAACCTAACTAAGAAAAATTCTAACAAAACTAACCTAGCTAACAAAATTACCCTAGCTAATAAATTAACCTACCTAATTAACCTAACTAGTAAATTGCTAACAAATATTGCTAAGAAAACTAACCTAGCTAACAAAATTAATCTAACTAAGAAAAATTCTAACAAAACTAACCTAGCTAACAAAATTATCCTAGCTAATAAATTAACATTCTAAATTTTTCTAAAAATTCTAACTAAAATTCTAAAAGTTCTAACATTCTAAATTTTTCTAAAAATTCTAACTAAAATTCTAACATTCTACCTAAAATTATAACTAAATATTCTAACTAAAAGTTCTAACATTCTAAATTTTTCTAAAAAATCTAACTAAAATTCTAACATTCTAACAAACATTTTAACTAAAATCTAACAAAAAAAAGAGAGAATTAAATTAATTACCTTGCTACGGCCGGAGGAGGAGAATCGACGGCGGGCTCGGGCGGGGGTGAGGAGGATGGCGGCGGTGAGGAGGATGGCGTGCGGTGGAGGTGAGGACGGCGGGCAGCGGAGGTGAGGAGGAGCTCGGGCGGGCGGCAGAGGTGAGGAGGAGCTCGGGCGGGCGGCGGAGGTGAGGAGAAGCTCGGGCGGGTGGAGGAGGTCGGCCGAGCGGCGGAGGAGCTCGGGCGGCGCGTGGAGGCCGGCGGCGGGCTCGGGTGGCGCGCCGGAATCGGGCAGCCTGCCGGCGTCGGGTTTGTGTTGCGCTCCTTGGTCCTTAGCAGTTTTCGCGAGATGAGAATGAGAGGGAGTGGGGGAGGCAGATGGTAGTTATAGGATGGACCTTTAGTCCCGGTTCGTGGATAGAACCGGGACTAAAGACCCTTTCGTCCCGGTTGGTGGCTCCAATCGGGACGAAAGATGACCCTTTTGTCCCGGTTCCAGCCACGAACCGGGACAAAAGGTAGTATAATATGTCTTTAGTACTTAATACGTCTAAATAAAACTTCATTGTCTATAAACGTATTTGTTTTTACTTTATCATCTCTATTGTCTAGCAATGTTTTTTTTTGCTGTCACAAATCAAATTCATTTCACATAAACATTAGAGGTAAACAAAATAATTAGAATATAGAGATATGCCTTGATAGCTTTTGAGATAACAAAGTCACAACGCCACAAGAGTATCGGTCGTCATTGGTACGGTATTAAAAAATGCGCGCACACGCACACATATTCAACTATGTAATAATTGAAAATGTCGCTTAATACAATTGAAAAAACTGTTTATGTACCAAACAGAGTCAACTATTAGTATAATTAATTCTAATGTCATTCCCAAAAGTTAGAAGATGTGAGACTGTAAAGATAATTGCCTTGATGGACCACTACCAAGTTATGAAACAAAACAAAGAACTGCATGGTATTTCCTTGAGAACGCTCTTTTAGAAAATCATAATAGATTGAGAATTAGCAAAACCATTAACAAATAATGGGCATGAGTTCGAAAATAATAAAAAATTGAGAATTAGCAAAACCTTGTAGAAGACATCGTTGTTGCAACGCTCGTTTTCTCGCCAACGATGTTCCGGGGAAAACCCCAAATTTAGGTCTCCCATATCGGAAAACGGTGGTACGCGGCGCTAGGAGGGAGAACCGCGTCGGGATGCATGTCGATGCCAACGAGTCTCGACGACTTGATGCGGCGGGGTCTCGGCGGACCCGTACTGATGGACGCGTGCAGGACGGTGGCGCTGTCGGGCGTCATGGCGTTTTCGACGACATGGCTAGCAAGGTCAATAGTGTTGATCTCTTCTGAAATGGGTAGGCGGAGAGGGAGGTGGCGACTTCTAGAACGTATGCGGACTGCGTGCGATGAGAGTTTAATGGACCAGTTTATGCTCGTGGCTCGCCGTTGGTCGGTTTCGTGAGGCCAGGACCATAACATATATCTAGTATTCTCAACACGAATAGATGATAATAACACAGTGGGGGTACAACTGAGTCCATGCTAAAAAAAGCCTCTCTATGTGCAACCCGCCACACAACATTCAATCGCTCAAGATCAGATATCAGCCATAAAATAATTTTTCACTACCAGAAACATGGAGCCACAATAACCGAGAGCTCACTATCTTTAAGAATTTTTTCCACAACCTAAAAGTGGGGGAATTTTTGCCCTGTTTACTTTGGGCTTTTATTGTTTGCCCTCTAATACATTAAAATTTATTTTTCACCCCACTTTTCATGGAACTTTGATCATTTTCCCTTCTGAATTTTCTTTAATCCTTTAAACAACATCTGATTACGTGAGGCAACATCTCCACACGATAGTGTCCCGTCTATTCAACAAAGGAGTTGATCATCCTACTACCGCTTTGCTGCTCCCTCTCTGAAATTTGGCGTTCTTCTCCAAGTCCAGCGATATCCTCCTCGCTCTCCCACACAAACTCGGTTCTCTCTCTGAACCCCACCGCTTCCACCTATACACCCGAACCCCTTCCGGCAGCCTCGAACTCCGAACGCTTCCGGTAGGCTCAAACTCCAAACGATTACAACAACCTCCAACTCCAACTGTGTTGTTCCCATTCTGGCAGTCTCCCGCTCCCTCCCTTGGTAGTATTGCTATAGGCAGCGAGCGGTGACGGGGCGGATCCGTGCAGGAGGCGTAGTTGAGGGTGGTGCCGGAGGCGCCAAATCACATGGCTTAGATGTTTGCCAGTTTCGGTGGCTTGGGCGACACCGGACACTCAACATCGTGCGTTTGTGGCTACCATCGTGATAATCGAGCACCGAACAGAGGACGGGGTCAACAGGGCTAGATTATAGTGGGGGAACAGCGCAGCCGCCGCAAGCTCTCCATATCTGTGTCGGTAGAAACGAGCGCTACTTATTCGAACCAATCCAGAAAAGCAACCAAAAGGACAATTTCTTCATAGGCACACGGGCCCAGCTAGCAAGGGCAAACTATCAAAGTCCAAAGAAAAGTGGGGCAAAAATTGAATTACAATGTAAAAGAGGGAAATAATGAAAATCCAAAGTAAAAAAGGGGCAAAAAAATAAAATCTCCAAGAGGTGGGGCCACAATCAAGGAGAGCTCTTTATTTCTAGGGAGCTTAGTATTTGGAATGAT
Organism: Puccinellia tenuiflora; assembly: GCA_012064385.1. Taxonomy (NCBI): domain Eukaryota; kingdom Viridiplantae; phylum Streptophyta; class Magnoliopsida; order Poales; family Poaceae; genus Puccinellia; species Puccinellia tenuiflora. The sequence continues at coordinate 522,024 of QRDG01000571.1, read as the reverse complement.
TCATTGATAGAGAGGCTCGTCCTGCGGCGACTGTGCTCGACGCCATCATGGTCAGGGGGCAAGGTGGAGCACTGGTCGTTTGACCTTGTATATGTGTTTGTTATGGACATCTGTAACCTCTGTTCTCCCTTCTATATATAAAAGGGTGAATTCCATTTTTTACCTCACAATTGTGTATTTGTGACACTTTTTTATCCATTTAGTAAGACAAAATCAGAAATACACCATATATAAACTTTTGAATATGGTTTTACCCAATATAAAAATACACCATATACAAAATCAGGAATGCACCACATATAAAATCGTTAGAATAGACCGGCATGGTAGATCGAAGTGGTGTGTCAAAATCTGCAAAGATCGGAGGACGTCATCGATGATCGTGTCTAGCCTTTTCTTCACCATCTGTTCAATTCTTCGTCATTGTCCTTGTGTTTTAGCACCTCAATCATCTCCTCCACCTTTCCCAACGGACGTGCATCGGAAAAAGAGGGTTCAAAAATTCTAAAGTTGGTAATCTAGACGATTTTGCACTACATTGGGTAATTAGTGTAACAAATATATAATTACAGGGTAAAAAGTGGAATTCATTCTATATAAAAAGGAGTGCTCTCTCTCTTGCACGTTTCTAAAGAAAAATTTATAATTCATAAGATTTGTGCTCTTTTTTTCAACATCATTATGACACGAAAAGGCATCGGATCATTTCTTTGTATAAGCATTGATTCAACCTATTGTCCTAGTTGATAATAATATAATAATATGGAAAATGAAGATACCATGCAATTTTTTTCATAAAGAATGTGGTATATCCGCAAAGGTGTAATTTTCGCCAAATACAATCTTGTTAAACATAACTGACATAGAATTGCAAATTGTGTTTTCTGTCACCATAAGGAGATGACTAATCGCTTATTCTTCCAATGTAACTTCATCTGTTCTATATGGTAAATCATCCAAATAGTATCTAACTTGTATCCACCACGTACTGTTATAAATATTTTTATCAACTCGTTACATTGAATTGATCACACGTTTAGAATTCTTATTAGGGTGGGAGCGTTAGCCGTAACATGGTCGTTTCACCTATGTAGAAATGACAAGGTTTTTAACGATATATTTTTTTCCTCTCATGCAGGTCGATGCTCTGTTCATCGTTCACATTACAACAAATTGGAGACAAGGCGAGGGATATTTTTATCCGACATGAAAGACCACGTGATTTTAGGATTGGACCCCAACATCTTAGGCGATTTACAGTTCTTCATGATTCTTGTTATTCGTCATTTCTTTAAACATTTGTCAGGATTTGCGGCCGTGTATATATTTATTATGCAGAGATCAGGTGTAATATTTTATGTGTAATAAAGCGTCCTTTATCGAAAACAAGATCATTTCTTGAATTTTTGATAAGACACATTGATCTTTTCAAGCATTTTAGTTGCTGAATTAATTCCTATGTTCTGTAATAACTTACAGAGATGTGTAGCATCAGATCGTTAGACAACCATTCCTCACATGATTATGTTGTAATTCCTATTTTTCAGTGTTGCATGTTCAGGGTAACATCCAGTAAGCTAGTCCCTGATCTGTTTGACGTTGTTCACGTCATTCACTCATGGAATGGAAGACATGTAAGGTATATACTTGAAGACAGGTGTCTGGGAAACCGGTAATACTAAACCTACAGGCTAAATAACCTACGGACTGACTTATGGAGGGACGTGTCTCAATCTAATTAGTCCTCACCCCCCCCCCCCCCCCCCCCCAATTCTCCTGGGTCCCACCCCCTAATTACCCCATCTAATCCTGTAAGAATTCCGTAGGTAGGATTCCGTAGGTGTAGCATTACTCCTAGGAAACACTTGGATGTATAACCATAAAATATGGATGCATAAGCATAAGTTTTTTTTTTGCCTACCGGTCAAGAAAATCAGGGACATCTCTACTCTCAGGACGTTGCTTCACAGCGCACGCGCGCTCTCTCTAGTCCGAGCGCATGCATATGCAGACAAACATATGACGCTAGCCACATGCAAACCTATTTCAGTTTTTTGAGTAAGCATAACTTTTAAATGGAGCATCCAAATCAAAATCAGATTTTACTGTAGTGTTCCTTGCGACGAGATCTTTGAAACTAGACCTCACACGAATATATTCTGATGATTATTTTTTTAAAATCAACTTTGTACTATAAAATTGCTTTTCTATCATCACAATAGCAATTTTGTGATATAAACTCACATGAAAAATAATTTTATACTACAAATTTGTTTTTGAACCACAAACATGAAAATAAATATGATGAGGAGGGGGGTTTGTCTTTAATCCGACTAATGGCCAACTTGTCTTTTTTATGAGAGAAAAGCATGCTTGCTCTGCAAATATTATTTGTCGACATACAAAATTATTATTTTTGAAAAGAAACTTTGTACTCTAAACTTGCTTTTCTATCAAGAAACAACTTTGTACTATAAATTAGGGACGAAAAGAAACTTTGTACTATAAACATGCTTTTCTATCTAAAAACACGAAAAAATATGAGGAAGAAGGTAGACTTGTTAATAATCAAATATCACATTCAAATCGTGCTGAAATTACAAACCAATTTAAACGTGGTGTTTATGTTAACTAGATTTTCAAAGCAAGATGTCGTATAGTCATATTCAAATTAATAGTATATGAATGCAACTTTGTACTATAAACAGGTGTTTCTATCTCAAAATGGACTTTGTTCTATAAACTGACATGAAAAAAACATTTGTAATACAAACTTTCTTTTTTAACACAAACACATTAGGAGGAGGCTTGTTATTAATCCAATCAATGGCAAACTCATCCGTTTTATAAAGAAAATCATGCTTGTTCTGCAATGTTGTCTACCGAAATAAATAGTTGCTATTTAAAAAATCAACTTCTTCACTGAAAAATCAGAGACATCAACTTCTTCGGCTGATCCCCACGCCACTCGAGGGACGGCCGGACGGGATGGGGGCGAACGGAGAAGGAAGGCGGAGGGATGGAGCAGGCAGTTTCATCGGGTCAAGACTCCGGACCCCAGCGCTTCCGAGGCCGCTGGCAGCGCCATAGAGTCTCCGGACTCTCGGTGCGGCGTGACGGCGGTAGCGGACATGCCATTAGTGTCTACAGTTTCGTTCCTCTGACCGTGGGTGTCCACTTAGCTGTTCAATTGAGGTGGGTTTTGGGACGCCGTGGGCAGCCCATAACCACTTACAGACCTATAGAGGTTTGAGGTGTCACAGATTCATAGAGCTGATTTTGTTGGGAATATGCCCTAGAGGCAATAATAAAATGGTTTATTAAGCATATTCACGTTTATGATAATGGTTTATTATCCATGCTATAATTGTATTAAATGGAAACATAATACATGTGTGGAATATAAACACCAGGAGTCCCTAGTGAGCCTCTACAGGACTAGTTCGTTGATCAAGAGATAGTTAGAGTTTCCTAACTATGGACTTGTTATAGTCACTTGATAACGGAGTCATATCATTAGGAGTAATGGTGTGATGGACATGACCCAAATAAAGAGTTGCAATTAATCGTGTCACAAAAGTTTTGTTGTCAACACTTTTAATATGCCAAATATAGTTTCCTTAGACCATGAGATTATATCACTCCCGTTCTCCGGAGGAATACTTTGTGGACACCAAACGTCACTTCGTAACTGGGTGATTATAAAGGTGGCTTTCAGGTATCTCCGATGGTGGGTTGTTGGGTGATATGAATCAAGAGTGGAATTTGTCCCTCCTTGTGGCGGAGAAGATATCTCCAGGCCTTCTCGGTAATATAGCATCAAGAGTCTGCAGACATGTGATTAGGTTGTAATCACCGGGATCCTATATTATGGACGAGTAAAGAGAACTTGCCGGTAACGAGATTAAACTAGACATGGGGATGTCAACGATTATATCTCGGGCAAGTAAAATATCGTGAGACAAAGGGAATCGTATATGAGATTAATTGAATCTCCGGCATTGTGGTTCAATCGAGAAAAGGTTTTCGTTGAGTGTATAGGAATTAATATGGACATCCCGGTCCCGCTATTAATTATTGATATGATCATGTCTATGCATTCTCGAACCCGTAGGGTCACACACTTAACGTTCCGATGAAATTAGGTTTTGCGATGAATTAAATGATGACGTGAACGAATGGTGATTCGGAGTCTCGGATGGGATCCCGGACATCACGAGGAGTTCCGGAGGAGTCCGGAGAATAAGATTCATATATGGAAAGTGGTTTCCGGAGGTTTCGGAAAAGTTCCGGAAATTATTTAAAGGGTACCGGAAGATTCCGGAATGTTCTAGAAGGGTCTAGAAGTGGGACCGCATAATTTGTATGGGGCCCACATGGTGCAAAGGGGTGCTGCCACCACTTGGTGGGGCGCACCACCTAAGCCCATGGGCTGGTGCGGCATGCATAGGAGGGGAGTCCCACTCCTAGTTGGACTAGGAGGTGGGCTCCCACCCCTTTAGGAAAGGGCCCAAGGAGGAGTCCTTGTTGGACTCCAACTTGGGGAGCAAGCAAGGAGGGGCCGGCCGGCCCCCTCCCCTTGACCTAGCCGCCACCTATATAAAGGAGGGGAAGGGGGGGGCGCACCTGACAACACCTTGGAGGCTGCCCCCCCCTTAGCCGCACCCCCCTCTCTCCCATCTACCCTAGCCGCACCTCTCCTCTCCCGGAGGGCTGCCGCCACCTCACCACCACACCATAGCCGCACCACCCCTATGCCCTAGGGCTGCTGCGCCGCCTTGTCCTCTCCCTCTCCTCTTGCTTGGCTTGGCGAAGCCCTGCTCGCGGAGACCGTCATCGTCACCGGCACTACCGTCGTGCTGCTGAGATCATCAAGGCCACGTCGTCTCGCTTGCGGGATCAAGGAGTCGACGTCTTCATCGAGCTGTACGTGTGGACGCCGCGGAGGTGCTGCCCGTTGCCGCACTTCGCCGGATTGGATCTCGAGGATAATACATCTCCTCGCGACTAGACGAGTCTAGTTGCGGGGATCGACTAGCCAACCCCTGCACCGACAAAACGCGTTTGTTGATCTTCGAGGGTAAGAGATTGGATCTCATCTTCGCTATCTTCATCTCGTAGATCTAGATCCTTGGGGTTTATTCCGCTTTGCCGCGTAGAAAATTTTTGTTTTCCATGCTGCGACCCCATCAGTGGTATCAGAGCCTAGATCTTCGTAGGTGTTGATGCGATTAGAACACAAGGAGTTGTGGGCGTTGATATTTTATGTTGCTACCTTCTCGCGTGCACTTTGCATCTTTGCGGTATTGTGAGATTGAAGCGGCCCGGACCAACCTTACTCGTCCGCGCACGAGAGACCGGTTCCACGATTGACATGCAACTTGTTTTGCATAAGTGGCTGGCGGGTGTCTGTTTCTCTTGCTTTAGTGAGGATGCAATTTTCAATGGAAGGCCTTTCAAAAGGATGAGTAAATAAGCAACTATTATATCACCGTTGTGGTTTTTGCGTAGATTAGAACGGTTCTAACTCGTTGACCCAAGCCACGTAAAATTTGCATAAACAAAGTAGAGGCGTCTAACTTGTTTTTGCAGAGGGGGTCAAGTGATGTGATATGGCCAATGTGATTTGTGATAATGTATGCAATGATCATGTTTGTAATATTTCGCGACTTGCATGTCGACGAGTACGGCAACCGGCAGGAGCCATATGGTTGTCTATTATTTTATGTGACCTGCGTGTCAATGAAATCACCATGTAATTGCTTTACTTTATTGCTAAGAGTAGCATTAGTTGTAGTTGCAATAGTTGGTGGACAACCATGGTGATGGCGCCAAGATGATGGAGATCATGCCGGAGATGGAGATCTTGCCGGTGCTTTGAAGATGGAGATCTAAGAGCATATGAAGAAAGGCCATATCATATCACAATTATGAATTGCATGTGATGTTAATCCCTTTTATGCACCTTATTGTTATGCTTAGATGTGATCGCGACGGTAGCATGATAAGGTGATCTCTCATGTTAATATCAAGATAATTAAGTGTTCTCCCCTAGTATGCGCCGTTGCGAAAGTTCGTCGTTTCGAAGCATCACGTGATAATCGGGTGTGATAGATTCAACGTTCACATACAACGGGTGCAAGCCAGTTTGCACAAGCGGAAATACTACGGTTGTCTTGACGAGCCTAGCATGTACAGACATGGCCTCGGGAACACGGAACCGAAAGGTTAAACACGAGTCATATGAATGATATGATCAACACTGAGTTGTTCACCATTGAAACTACATCATCTCACGTGATGATCGGTGGTGGTGTAGTGGATTTGGATCGTGTGTCACTAATCAACCGGAGAGATGTTGAGTTTAGTGGGAGTTCATTAATTTGATTAATTTGAACTAAAATTATCATAAACAAGTGTCCTAAAGATGTCTTTGCAAAATCCTTGTAGATCATGGGAGACTACAGTAGTATGTTTCTTGCTGAGGAGCTGCGTCTAGATGGGTCCAACTTTGCTGAGTGGTACATGCGTCTGAGAGAAGCCCTATTCGCCAATGATGAGCTCTACGTGATAGATGAAGCTTTAGAAAAATGCCCTGATGTTACTGTTGACTATGAAGGGTATATGGAGTGGTATGATCAAAAGACCACCTACTTGAGAGTCGAGTGGCTGATATGCGCCTTCATGGATTCTAACCTTGGTAGACAATTCGGAAACTTGAGCGCAATGGAGATTGTCGATGAGCTGAAACAAAGGTTCATAGCACAAGTTAGAGTTGCAAGGTTTGAATGCCTGGATGAATTTCTTTCAACTAAGATGGAAGAAAACACTTGCTTGGAACAGCACCTAAGTAAGATGCACCGGCTGTATTATACTATGGTGGATGTTTGGAACCATGAAATAACTGACGAGATGGCAATAGATGGGGTGCTGCGTTCGCTTCCCCCCAGCTATAAGGATTATGTGAAGAACTATGTCATGGGAAGGGATTCGATCACTTTCTGTGAGTTCATTTCCCAGCTGAGTCAAGTTAAAGTGGAACCCATAGCAGGAGAGGTAGTCAACGCAGAAGGTATATTTTGATATACTAGTTATAAATGTTTAAATGTCCCATTTACACTTATGGTGAGCTAAGTATTTGATACTTGTGCTGTTTTATGAAAACAGGGCCTGCCGTTTGAGAAGTGCATGGAGGGACTGAGTGGATTTCGCGGGAAGATGGCAATCAAGGAGTTGATGCTGGCGATGTTCTACTTCTACATTTATCATTTTAAATTAGAGGATTTGAATGGTTTTTGTAATCGAATTGAGTGTGATCTTAAATTAGTGTGTCTCGGTTTGTGAGACGGTCATTCATGTTAAAGACAAGTGGTTGTTCTATTTTCATGAGTAATCCTTTTTGGAGATCACGTTTCGATTATGAGATTATTGTCCTTTGCTAGATTTAAACGATAATTAGTTAAACACTTATAAAAGACATACTAAAATGTCCAATACTTAATGATGAGAATTGTTTTAATTGTACTATTAGTGCTGACGAGCATGGTGATGCGCATCACTAAGTAGTGTGATTAAAAATGCCATTTTCTGAAAATGCCATGAGTTGCTGAAAATAAACACAAGTGTTGGTTGTATTTTTCAGTAAATAAAAGACATCATTATTTTGTCATGGATGAGTGAATAGGAGTATTTATTCATGTCATGATGAGATTTTGGAAGTAAAGGATATTAAGTTAACAAGATAATTGAGTCTTTTCGATTTGATCAAAAGAGACAAAATATTTGAGTTATTGTTTTAGTATGGTGACTTGTGACAAGTGTTATCACAAATTACAATGTTTAGAGATTATTCAAAAGTGTTTTGATAAACCTAAAGTATTGTAGTCACATTATATTTGATATCATGTGGTCATAAACAAAGGGTTCTTGGTTTTAAGGTTTTCATTAGTATCATTTAGATTTATTTTGATAACACTCCTGTTTTAAATAAAGGATCTATTTAATGATTTGCATTTTGCATATGAGTTATGTGAAATAGTGGTTTCAATGATTATGAGATAATTAAGAGCCATAGCAAATAAAGTTTTGTAGAATGTTCATATGAGATTATGAATAGAGATTCCACAATGTGAGACTAAAAGGAACAAACCAATGTGTTTGGTTGTGTTATGTATTTTAGTGGTTTTATCGTGAAACTGTTTCATGGATAAAAGAATTGTTGGAATAAGTTTAGAAAGATTAAACCTTGCATGTTTATGTATCAAGTGGCACATATGTAAAGTGCTATGTTGGTTAAAACTTGACACATAAAGGTTTTGATGATGGTGATCATTGAATTATGGTTTAGCTTGTCTAAAGAGAAGTAGGATTCAAGAATATGAATTTTGTCAAAAGTTGCAAAATAATATTCATGATTTACTTGTCGTGTTTTGAGAAACAAGACATACCTACAAAACTACAAAAGAAGAAATAGAAACTTTAAATACGAAAGTGACTAAGAGTCATTCCAATTTAAGTTTAAATCATAAAGTAATCGTTACTTGATTTTGTGAAAAGAATGTTTCACATATTTATTTTGCAAAAGAGTTTGCGTGGAATAAATAAAACTTAGAACTGGCAAAGTGCTGGTGTTTCGTATATGAGTTCTCGAATCTTAAGAGTTAAGAGTTTTGGAGGAGTCCAAAGTGTCGAGAAAGTGCATAAGAAACTGAGTGAGATCTAATTAAGATATGTGGTGACATATATTAAGTTAGAGCAGAAATTAATTTCCATAATCAAAATATGTGGTGACATATGTTTGAGTGGGAGCTAGTTAATCATGGTCAAATATAAAGATAACATATTTCTGAGTGGGAGTCAAAGTGGCTTCACAATTTAATATGTGTATGAGGTATATTTGAGTGGGAGTTTACAACATAGTGTTTGAATGAAATGGAGATTTCATAAATGTTGTAAATGTTGTCATGGACCAATGCATAACTTATGAAGTTAGTTTGAACGTCAAATATTCATGTAGATGAATGTATCTATGGAGGATAGATAAGTTTGATAAACATTAAAGTCAGATGTTTAACCTAAATATTTTTGAAGGAGTTCAAAATGAAACAAGAGAAGAATGGTTCATCTCATTGTGATATATAGGTGAAGCATTGAGTTAGAGAACTCAGTACAAAATTGATGGTTGGAGGATATGTTGGAATTCAATATGAATTGTTCATAGATCTCAACATATAAGAACCATATGTTTGTATATGACGATATGTGACCCAAGTTCTTAATTGTAAGAACATGTTGAATGAGGAGTCATTTTTCATGAGATTGAGATAAATTTAGAAAGTGGTGGACTTGGTTGAAGTCATAAAGCCAGACTAAATTAGGGATCTCTTAATAGCAGAGTAGCACAGCGAAAGCATGATCGGAAATGTCAAAGTGACAAGGTTCACTGTTGATTTGTTAAGTCTACAACATATAGGAGTATATGATTAATTCAAGGATTGAAATAAGATATAATATTTTGGTTTTGAGAAAGTTGTTTCAAGATTGAGTGAGTTCCAGATGCATGTGTTATGAGAAAGTTCTTTTGACTAATCATACATATGGGCATGAAAGGATATGATTATCTCACTCTATAACCAAACATATTATATGCATTATATGATAATGATTTTATCATGGGATGATAGAAGTTTATCATGTGATGATAAAGTAATGTCAAATTAGGTGACAGTTACAATTTTGCAAAGGACATAAAGAGCTGTAAAGTACAGAGCACGGACGGAAACCTCTTCCACAAGCAAACATGATCAGCACAGAGACTTCATGAGTGAGACTCCATGGGTGTTGGATCGCGGAAATGTAAACTAGATTATTGACTCTAGTGCAAGTGGGAGACTGTTGGGAATATGCCCTAGAGGCAATAATAAAATGGTTTATTAAGCATATTCACGTTTATGATATGGTTTATTATCCATGCTATAATTGTATTAAATGGAAACATAATACATGTGTGGAATATAAACACAGGAGTCCCTAGTGAGCCTCTACAGGACTAGTTCGTTGATCAAGAGATAGTTAGAGTTTCCTAACTATGGACTTGTTATAGTCACTTGATAACGGAGTCATATCATTAGGAGTAATGGTGTGATGGACATGACCCAAATAAAGAGTTGCAATTAATCGTGTCACAAAAGTTTTGTTGTCAACACTTTTAATATGCCAAATATAGTTTCCTTANTGCTCGACAGGGGAGAAGAAGGCGTATGTGCGCCTGAAAAACCTGTCTACTGTTCATCTTCTTCCTCCTCCGTCTGTGAGCTGTGAGAGAGAGAGGAAGCTAGGGTTTGGTGCTGACAATTGGTATCAGAGCCCATCGGAGCCGGGGCGCGATGTGACGCCGTGTGTGCGGCGAGCGCGGGTGCTGCATGGTGGCGCAGCGGCCGCGGCGGCGCGGCGAGGAGGCCGCGGAGGCACGGCTCGGCGGCGTGGAGATGCTGCGCAGATGCGGAGGCTGCAGCGGCGTGGTGCGACGGCCGAGCGCGCGGTTGACTTCGGGAGGAGGCGTATGTCGCCGTTGTGCTCGAGTCCGTGCTCGAGTTCGGCTACATCCTTCCGGCGTTTGTCGCTGGAGGCTGCTCGGCGTGTGTCGCCGGAGCCGGAGAAGACGGCGACCGTGGAGGCACGACGGAGACTGGCGTGTGCGCGCCCAGGTCGAGCAGCGGAGGCGCGGCGTCGGAGCGGTGGCGGCTACGCCGGCGATAGCCGGGCCTCCCCTAGGTCATGGCTTAGGGGGAGAATGTTGGCACAAGCCATGGCGTGCACGGTGGACCGGCGTGAGCGCGCCCAGGTCGGGTCCGTGCACGGCGTGGCGTGTGCCCGTGGCGAGTAGGCATGCGTGTGTACGTTGAGTGTGTTCTGTTAGGCTGTTAGCGAGTGAGGCGGAGGGCGGTGACCACGTCCAGCCTGCTGAGCCGGCCGTGCCGATCGCGTTGGAGCGCATCGTGCGGGAGCGGCGACGGGGGCGTGCGGGAGTGGGCAGTGGGTGTGCGTGTGTGCATGTCGTGGGCGCGGCCGTGGTGTCGAGCCTGGGCGGCTATAAAACCCCACCCCCCCTGTACTCCATGGAGTAGCGAGTTGGTGCTCGACAGCCTGTCTACTGTTCATCTTCTTTCTCCTCCGTCCGTGAGCTGTGAGAGAGAGAGGAAGCTAGGGTTCGGTGCTGACAAATCGGGTATTATCATCTCCTAACTAACACCAATTCAATTTGGCACGCCTCTTCCAGTACATGGCCTGCCATGAGGTAAGCTACTCCAGCTTGCTCTGTGCAGGTTTTCTGTAAGTAAACTCCAAGTCCAATAGCCTCCTCCTCTCGTCTAAGGCCGGCCTTCTTGTTATTTGAGATAAGCATTTGTAAGTTTCCGCTTTTGCCGACCCCACTTTTGAAGAATTAGACAGGATTTTAATTTGCCCAGATTGGGAAGATAAATATCCACTTACCTATGTTAATGCTTTGGAAAGGGAATTATCTGATCATATCCCTTTGCTAATTGAAACCGGAATTCCTAGTAAAAAACCTCCCATTTTCAGATTTGAAAATGCCTGGTTTAAACGCGAAGGACTAAAAGACATAGTTGAAAACAATTGGAAGAATAATAACATTCGATAAAAGAGTATTGATAGGTGGCAAGAGAAATTGCGCCTGTTAAGGAAAAATATCAAGGGGTGGAGTGGGAATATAGATGCTGAATATCTAAAAATGAAAATTGAAACTTTGCATCAACCAAAGAGTGTGACAAATTGGCCCAACGGCTGCCATGAGGGAGGAGCAGAGAGAGCTTAGAAAAAAACTTAATTTCAACTTGAGACAGGAGGAAATAAAGTGGAGACAAAGAAGTAAGGATAAAGAGATTAAAGAAGGTGATTTGAACACCACATATTTTCATGCTAAAGCTAATGGGCGACAAAAGAAAAATAGAATTATTTCTCTAGAACAAGATGAGGGGGTAATTGAGGGCGAAACAACCCTTAATGAATACATTACAAATTATTACAAAAACTTGTTTGGTCATTTGGATACATCTAATATGAATATTGATATTAGTAATACATCTAGAATTAGCAATGATGAGGCTAAAAATTTAATAAAAGAATACTCGGAAGAGGAAATCAAGAATGAAATTTTCTCTATGGAACACAATAAGGCTCATGGACCCGATGGTTTTCATATTGAATTTTATCATCACTTTTTGTATTTGATTAAAGATGATTTGAAGAAATTGCTTGACGATTTCCATCGGGGGCATTTGAATATAACTAGATTGAATTATGGTATCGTCACTTTAGTCCAAAAAAGCAAAGATGCGAGACAAACATAGAAATTTTGCCCTATATGCCCATTGAATGTTAGCTTTCAAATTTTCACGGAAGTTTTGATGAGGAGATTGGAAAAAACTGTAGGAAGGTTATTTCTCCGGTCCAAACGGCCTATATTAAAGGTAGATTTATAATGGAAGGAGTTTTTATTTTACATGAAGAACTGAATGATATCCATATAAAGAAACAAAATGATGTGCTTTTTTCAAAGTTGATTTTGGAAAAGCATACGATAAAATTAATTAAACGGCCCTTTGTTTGTAAAATGCTACAACTTAAAGGTTCCCCATTGTATGGGTTGATTGGATCATGAGTGTTATGAGAGGGGGCATGCTGTTATTAAAGTGAATGATGTGATTGGTAAGTATTTTATTGCACATAAAGGCTTAAGACAAGGAGATTCCATGTCTCCTTTGCTATTTGATTTAGCAGCAGACACCTTAGCTATTGTGACGGAGAATGCAAGAACCAATGGTTTGATTCATGGCTGTTTGGATGATTATATTGAAGGGGGTGTTAACATGTTGCAATATGTTGACGACACGATCTTTCTATTTCCAGATGATCTAGAAAGTGTCAAAAATCTCAAATTCATTTTGTGTGCATTTGAGCAGATGTCTGGGTTAAAAATAAATCTCCATAAAAGCGAGCTTTTCTTTTTGGAGAAGCTGCGGATAAAAGTGAACAATATAGAAGAGTCTTTACTTGCTCTAGTGGGTTATTACCAATGAGGTATCTAGGTATGCATGTAAACAAAATAAGAATCAGAAATAAGGACTAGAACAAAGTAGAAAATAAGGTCGCAAGTAAATGCGCTGGTTGGGAGGGTAGATTACTGAATATTACGGGAAGGACCACTTTGGTCCAAACGTGTTTAACCAGTATGCCCATGTATATGATGTCGTTTTATAGAATTCCCGTTGGGGTGCGAAAAAGGATAAATTTCTATAGATCTAAACTAGTATGGCAAGAAGATAAGGATAAAAAGAAATATCATCTCGTAAAGTGGTCGGCGGTGTGCCAACCCAAGGAACAGGGGGCATGGTCTTTTAAACATTGATGTTGTGAATCAAGCATTGTTAGCTAAATGGTTATGGAAACTTGAGAGTGGAACTGGGATGTGCAAAACATAATTAAAAAGAAATATGTGCCAGATGATTGTGTCTCTATTGTTAGACACGGACCCGGGGACTCCCAATTTTGGTCTAGAATTATAGGTATCAAGAAGATCTTTTATCGTGGTTCTGGGAAGATTACTGGGTTGATAATAAACCTTTGAGCAAAAGTTATAATAGGCTATATGGGTTATGTAGGGAGAAAAAATATTACTGTTGCTGCTGATGTTCTGAATAATTGATGGGACTCGGTGGATTTTTGACGAACTTTATGGGGAGCCACTTGCAGTCTTGGAATAATATAAGAATACATGTAATGAAGTTATGCTATCTCGGGGAGAAGATCAAATTACTTGGTTTAATTTTCTTGGTCAAATCCTTATATATTTAAATGATGTTAAATGACATTGGATATCCACAAAAATTTATGTGGAAAGCCAAAATCCCACAGAAAATAGAATATTGTTGTGGCTCTTTTGAGAAATAGTATTCTTACTAAGGATAACCTAGTGAGAAGGGGATGGAAAGGATCCGTGAACAGTTATTTTTGCGGAGAGGTTGAAATAATAAATCATCTCTTCATTTCATGTTCTATTGCAAGGCTTATCTGGAGCATACTATACTGTACTTATAAATTTTGCCAAAAACCTGACTGTGTCAAGGAATTATTCAGAGGTTGGCTGCGTAGTTTTGAAAAAGAGAAAAAAGAAATTGGTAGTAGTTGGAGCAGCGGCGGTCCTTTGGACGTTGTGGAATGCTCGTAATGAAATTTGTTTTTAGAGGAAAAAATACATGATCCCTTTATCTTGATACACAGGGTCACTTGTTTTATTAACCCGTGGGCAAATTTGCAGCCAAGGCAGGAAAGCAGAGAGGAAATGATCTGGGGAACAAAGTTACTAGAACGAGTGGCAAACGAAGTATTCGACGCATCAAGAGGCTAGCGACTGATGACCCACAAGTGTAGGGGATCGCAACAATTTTAGAGGGAAGTAAAATCTTAATTTATTGATTCAACACAAGGGGAGCAAAGAATATTTATAAGCCATAGCAGTTGAGTTGTCAATTCAACCACACCAAAAATGAGACTTGCTTGACACAATTTATTAGTAGCAACGGGGATATAATGGCAGCAGTGGTGAAATAGTAACAGTAGCAGAGTAAAAGTAGCAATAGTAACAACGAACGTGAGAGTTGTAAACAGCAGGATTAAAACACCGTAGGCATAGGGACGAATAAAGGGGCGTTGCATGAATAAGATAGCTCATGTAATAGTCATAACTCTGGGCACAATGCAACCAGATAATAATAAAGCATCCTAGTGTCAATCAATCATAGGCATGTATTCCTAATTTAGCCATATGTGCTGGCAATAAGAACTTGCACGGCATCTTTTGTCCTACCATCACGTTTCAGCGGGGCCAATCATGAAAAAAATGGTAATTAAGGTGCTCCTTTTAATAGAGCACCAGAGCAAAGCATTAACACTCAGTGAATACATGTAATCCTCAAGTTATGACCCTTTCCCTTTGTTATCCCAATCTGTCACTTTAGGGTCTCCGGTTTCGGACAATAGCAGGTGCATACAACTAGTAGATGGGATCCAAAACATCAATTATATTCATGAAAACATAACAAGTTCAAATCTGAAATCATGACACTCAGGCCCTAGTGACAAGCAATGAACACAACTAGTTGCAACAAAGACGATTAACATAAATTATGGATACTAGGCATCAAGCCCTAACAATTTGACAAGCTATTACATGAGCAATCTCATCCAATCCCTACCATCCCCTTGCCTACAACATGGAATTCCTCACACATGGATGAGGGAATCATGGATGGTTGATGGAGAGGCGTTGGCGATGACGATGGCGGCGATCTCCACTCCTGTAGGGGGGCGGAACAACAATTCTGGTCCCCGAATTTGGGTTTCGAGGTGGCGGCGGAGCTTCGAAGCGTTTCTGGCAAAATCGTCCGGAGGGCATAACTTTTAGGTCAGGAGGAGCTTATAACCGAAGGGGGCTCGTGAGACAACGCTCCAAGGGCAGGGGCAGCCCCTAGCCGCGGCCCAAGGGGCACTCGCGGCTGGGACCCGCCCCTGCTCCTAGGGTGGCCCCTCCGCGAGCCCTCCTGGCTCTGTGGCTAATCTTCTCCAAAACTTCATTTTCTTATTTTTCTGGAATTTTCCGCAAAAATTTATTTCTGCACAAAAATAAGACACTAAATGTAATTCTGCTGATAACAACGCCATCCCGTGTTAGTTCCATCCAAACCATGCAAATTAGAGGAAAAACAATAGCGAAAGTGTTTGGAAAACTAGCTACATTTGCGACGTATTAGTGACCTGGAGTTATTAGAATCACCGCATGAAGATGAACTAAGTCACACGAAAAAAAAGAGGAGGAGTAGACTGTGTAGATAGAAATTTGGTGCTTTTGCCCTCCATGATCTGTAAGTTTCTGCTTTGCTCGTGCTGAAGAAAAAGAAGTGATGCTCTATCCCCTCCTGTGTTGAGGGTTCGATGAATTTCCTTCCTCTCGGGATGTGGGAGGTTGGAGAAAGGATGATGCCTACTTCCTTTTCATGTTATCTTTTCATTTTCGTTTTGCAGTGGATAAAGACCTTGCGGTTTCTATTAATAGAAATCGGAGAGAAAATCTCTCTTTTATCGAAAAAAAAGTTCTCGTTTTTTGCTTTCGCCAGGCTCTTAGAGTCTTAGAGCCGCCCCTCGATATTCTGAGTTTGAAGTTGAACTTTGTCGCAGAAGAGGTAATCTGTCTTGTCACAACATTTCAAGATTCAGTAATAATACCATTTATCTCCTGAATGCCTAACCAATGATTTTCAAATCTGAAAATTTTGCTCACCTGCGTTTGTTGGTTAAAATCGACTAAAATGGGGTGATGATCCGATGGGAGCTGATCTTGCTGCTACAGAGGTTTGAAGAAAGGATTGACTCTAGTGTGTATTTGATTAGAATTCGGTCTAGCGTACAACTGGAAAGTTGTAGTAAATCCAATTCGGCGTACACCCATGTGAAGATGGCTTCCAAATTCGATGGGAATCAACCGGAACGTGCCGATGCCCACATCGACATGTCCAGAGCGCGCCCTCAAGGTGTTCGACAGAAGTCCGACCGCGCCGCCCGCTCGTGGTCGTCGGAGCAGCGCACCCTCGCGCATCACACCTTGCCTTGTAGCATCCCAACAAGTGTCCGCACCACGTAGAGTGACTCGGGCTTGTTGGGGACGAACCAATGCTCCCCTAGCCAACGAGCGAGAGGCTGTCGCACGGCAACAACTCTGTGGTGGGCACGGCGAGGATTGGACCAAAAGGAAGAAGGAGAAGAGGTCGGGGAGGACCAGAGGCTCAACCTGAGCATTATAGAGTGGACATCAAGATTGGGGGAGGTCGGCCGGAGGCGAATCAAGCACGGCGGCATTCGGCCGAACGCGAGGAAGATGGCCTCGATCCCGCTGTTTAAGTTCATCCCGGCTTGTGCCCTTCAGCGTGGAGGAACAGGACCAGGCGGAGCTCAACGTGGCACTGGTTCGAGCTGGGGCGGTCGGTGTCGTCCATCCTACTGATGACCCACAAGTATAGGGGATCTATCATAGTCCTTTCGATAAGTAAGAGTGTCGAACCCAACGAGGAGCAGAAGGTGTTGACAAGTGGTTTTCAGCAAGGTTTCACTGCAAGCACTAAAAGAGAAATGTTTTTGGATTTTTGATTTAATGAACAAATAAAGAACAAGTAAATAAAAGAGTGCTGCGATAATTGCAGCAAATAGCCCAATCCTTTTAAGCTCAAAGGACAGGCCGGTTGTGTTACTTATGAAGATTAAAACGTTCTCGAGGACACATGGGAGTTTCTGCCTAGCCAGTTTCATTGCACGCCGGTGATTAACCTTCATTGTTTTGATAAAGTGTTGTGTGGGTGGACCTATGCTAATGCACCGCCCTTACTTGGACAAATACATACTTGTGATTAAACCCCTTGCAAGCATCCGCAACTACAAGAAAGTAATTAAGATAAAAACCTAACCACATCCTTAAACTCCGAGACCCTACACTCCCTAGTGCACTAGTTCACAAATTGGGGTTTAGGTTTCTGTCACTCCTGCAACCCTACCATAAGCAAACTAAATACACTATGCATTCCCCTAGGCCCTTTGAAAGGTGAAGTATCATGTAGTCGACGTTCACACGACACCACTAGAGGAATAACACCAATATTACTCAACATTATGCAATTACTAGCAACTAGGCTTTCCCCATGTCCTCAAGAACCAAACGAACTACTCACAAGACATCATATAGATCATGATCAGAGGTGATATGAATAAGGGCCACAATCTGATTGTAATGATAATTCACCGATAAAACTCTCAAACATCAACTACAAGTGGTAATCAATGCCCGGGATACGATTCCGATGAACTAATAGCAACACAATGATAATTGTTACAGCGAGATGAGATGGGATGACGGCGGTGATGATGGTGCTGATGGTGGAGATGATGTTGATGATGATCCCGATGATGCTTGGCGTGATGGAGATGACGATGGCGGCGATTCCCCCCTCCGGGAGGGAAATTCCCTGGCAGATTTCTCCCTGCCGGAGCCCTTCTTCTCTCTGTCTGGTTTCCGCCTCGTGGAGGCGGCGGAAAAATTCCTCGTCGATGCCCCCCGATGTTTTTAGGTCAGGGGTGAGTAATACGCCGAAGGGGAGCCGGAGGGGGCCACAGGGGCCAGGGGCGGGCCCCTGCTGCGGCCAAGGGTGGGCCTGCGGGTGCAGGCCGCCCTGCCCCCTGGAGCTCCACTTCGTCCCCCCTTTCGGCTCCGTGACTTATTCTCCAAAATATTGACTTCATAATTTTTCTGGAATTTTCTGAGCTTCCTACATCAGGTATCTTGATAGGTACTTTTTCAACTGATTTCCGGCTCCGGCAGACCCATCCCCAATAATTGCCAAACATGCAAAATAAGACAAAATAACATAAGTATTGCATCATAATATGAAATATATCAATGAATGAAGATAAATTATGATGTAAAATAGTGATGCAAAATGGACGTATCAACTCCCCCAAGCTTAGACTCCGCTTGTCCCCAAGCGAAAACTGAACTCGGTAAGCATGACCACAGGTTTATAGAGTGAAGTGTCGATAAATAAAGAATACGAACATGAAGCATCAGTATTTACTCATCAAACACAAATATATCTTAAACAACAACCTTTCTCTCATAAAGCTTCTCGAAGACAAGTAATGTAACTACAACATGTTAAGGTGAAAGAAGACAGAAACTTATTAAGTGAAGACAAAACGAGACTCCGCTTAAGAAACAATTATACTTATCAGCCCATATTTCAAGAAAGATTCATTTAATTGCTTCAACTATCCGGTCATCTTCCCACGAGTTGCAAATCGTAAAAGCTATATCCTTATAACAAAAGAGTTAGAACTGACATAAGAAAAATGAATAACTATCATGATACATAAAAGACATAATGTAGATATCATAATTGCTTAACATCAAAATTCAACACAATGAGTTTGCTTGTAGAAGGTAGATGAAGTGGGTGAACTGACTCAACAATAAGTAAAAGAGAGGCCCTTCGCAGAGGGAAGCATGGATTAGTCATGTGCTAGAGCTTTTTGGTTTTTAAAACAGAAGTAAAATGATTTTGAGGTATGCATGCTTTCGTCAACGGCTTCACAACAGAGAAGCTATCTAGTCCCCCATGACAAGCAAGGTTTTTTTTGACTTGTGAGAGCAGCTGGCTTTTAGAGGAGCGAGTACACTCCTCTTTCTCCTTGGTTTCACCACTGTCCAATGTTTGAGCTGATTTCTCAGGTTTGCATTGCGCGGAGGAGAATAGTGAGTTATATTTATATTTTTCTTAAGCTGCTCTCGGGTTGATTCAAGTGAAGACGTAATCCATCGACACCGGGTGAAAAAGGGGGGAAATGACCTTGCTCGTCACAAGTTATATCTAGCTCTCCACTGCTCCCTCATGAGCTTAAAAACAGAGGCACAAAAAGGAGTATTTTGAATTTTTAAAGGTAGCACATGACAAATTTACTTGGAGTGGAAAGAAATACCATGCATAGGTAGATATGGTGGACTCAGCTGGCAAGAAAGTTTGGCTTTGGGGAATGGATGCACGAGTGAACCATACACTCAGTACAGGGCTTTAGGCTAGAGAGGCTTTAAAGCAAACAAACAGTGTTGAGAGATGTAAATCAACTATGCTATCAAAAACAATATGTCAAACATGCAACATAAAGCTTATCATCACTGTCAGAAATAAATCTAATACAAAGGTGTATGAGCTGGAAGGTTCACAAGCATGCAAGACATATAAGATAGTGTATTTGCAATTAAATTCTTCTTCTCTACTCAAGCACCAAAGCAATTGTTGCAATTTAAACAAAGCCATGCTTATCAATACCGAATAAACTTCTACTCATGCACCCAATGTCAAATCATTACTTACCACAAGATCAGCAGATGAGAGAGATTGCCATAATAAAATATAAAGTGCAGATGAATAGAAGATACTTCTCATTTATATTCCATTATAGAAAACCACACACCAACGAATACAAAGGACTCACGAGGAGTGACAAGACACAATGCAAAACCATACTACATAATAACTTCTCTACTCATGATACGACTCACAAGACTGCGAAAAATAAAAGACATAAGATAAAGATACCGGGGCACTCCCCCAAGCTTGGAACAAGCCAAGGGAGTGCCGTTATCCATAGTGCTCGAATTTTATTCCCGCGGTGGAGATGGGTCGATGATCCTTATGAGCCTCTCAATGGTTTCTTTTAACTCATCAAGCTGATAGCCAAGATTGCGGATCATCTCCGTGTTACTCTCAATTCTGCTTCTTAGCGACCCAATAGGCGAGTCCCAATCATCTTGTGCTCTCCCCCAGCCATCTTCATTATTTGTGTTGGAGCTTCCACATCCTGCATGAGTACGATCTATATCCCAAGCAGAAGGTAACTCTCCAAACGGAACAGTTTCAAGCTGATGGTTATGGATTAGAGTATGAAAAGGATTTCTGGTTCGAGAAAAGGGAGACCTCCCAGCAGAGTTCCTACGAGGGCCTTTATCAGCCTTCTGTAGCCACTCCCTTTTCTCAAAAACAGAAGGATTCTTCATCACCCCAATCATTGCTACTGTGGCGTAGGGGTATTGGCGTTGGTCTTCTTCGAACTCCTCTCCATCATCATGGGGCACGTTCTCGAACACTTCCTCTGTTCCTTCAGTTCCTTCAAAGTCCATGCCTTGATCATCGATGTCGGTGTTGTCGGGGTTGGAAGAGGATGCCATGATCTAAAGCTTCGAGACCCTGACAGAAATAACCAGAGACAAAACACGACGAAAACACGGGATACGCTTCTCGAAAAATTCGGGGAAATATATAGCGAAAATTTTTGCAATAAAAGGAATGCGACGGGACTAGGCGGAGTCGGAGGCGGTGTCCAGAGGCCAGGGGCGGGTCCCCCCCGCGGCCTGGGGTGGGGCCCCGCCTCTGCCTCCTGGACCCCGTCTCGTACTCCGTCCAGTCTCCAAATTTTCCTAATTTCAAAAAATAAATAATGTAAATTTTCTGGAATTTTCCGAGACACTTTCCTTACCGAAACAGTTACCTATTCGTTTGCTGATTCTGGAGTCTTCCGGTATTTGGTTTCGATGAGTTCTTTCGAGAGAAACCACTTGAATAACATCAGCATCCTTTTCCAAGGGATTACCGGAGATGTAGTGCTTAAGTCGCTGACCATTCACCACTTGAGGTTTGTCTTCATCAAGATTATTAATCTTTATAGCTCCGGAGCGATAGAATTCCTCAATGATGAATTGTCCCTCCCATTTTGATAGCAATTTTCCTGCAAAAAATCTGAGACGAGACCTATACAAAAGCACTTTATCAGCAACATTAAATTCTCTTTTCAAAATTCTCTTATCATGCCATCTCTTTACTTTTTCCTTAAACAAACGAGCACTTTCATAAGCCTCGTTTCTCCACTCATCCAAGGAATTCAATTTAAGCAACCTAGTTTTACCGGCAAGATTAGGATCAGAATTAAGTTGTCTAACAGCCCAAAAAGCTTTATGTTCTAATTCAAGAGGCAAATGACATGCCTTCCCATAAACCATTTTATAAGGAGACATACCCATAGGATTTTTATAAGAAGTTCTATAGGCCCATAAAGCATCATTAATGTTTTTAGACCAATTCTTCCTAGACTTGTTAACGGTCTTTTGCGAGATTAGTTTAATTTCTCTATTAGTTAATTCAACTTGCCCACTAGTTTGAGGATGATACAGAGAGGAGACTCTGTGATTAACATCGTACTTGGCTAAAACCTTTCTAAAAGCTCCATGAATAAAATGAGATCCTCCATCAGTCATAAGATATCTAGGCACACCAAACCTAGGAAAAATAACTTCTTTAAGCATTTTTAGGGAGGTCTTATGATCAGCACTTTTAGTTGGTATAGCTTCCACCCACTTAGTAACATAATCTAAAGCAACAAGAATATGAGTATTACCATGAGAAGTGGGAAAAGGACCCATAAAGTCAAACCCCCAACAATTAAAAGGTTCAATAACAAGAGAATAATTCATAGGCATTTCATTACGTCTACTAATGTTACCGACCCTTTGACACTCATCACAAGATGAAACAAACTTTTTAGCATCCTTATATAAAGTAGGCCAATAAAAACCTGATTGAAGAACCTTATGTGCAGTCCTTTCACCTGCGTGATGTCCTCCATAATCACTATTGTGGCACTTCCTCAATACCTCCTCCTGTTCATGCTCAGGAATACATCTCCTCAAGATTCCATCAGCTCCCTCCTTGTATAAATGTGGGTCATCCCAAAAGTAATGCCTCAAGTCATAGAAGAATTTCTTTTTCTATGGATAAGTAAAACTTGGAGGCAAAAATTTCGAGACAATAAAATTAGCATAATCAGCATACCAAGGAGCATCATGAGAGGTTACCTTAACGACGGCAAGTTGTTCGTTAGGGAAACTATCATTTACAGGGATGGGATCATGAGGAATATTTTCCATTCTAGACAAATTATCAGCTACAGGATTTTCTGCACCTTTTCTATCAACAATATGCAAATCAAACTCTTGCAGCAAAAGCACCCATCTAATAAGTCTAGGCTTAGCATCTTTCTTCTCCATAAGGTACTTAATTGCAGCATGGTCAGTATGAATAGTTACTTTAGAGTCCACAATATATTGTCTGAATTTATCACAAGCAAAAACGACAGCTAAAAATTCCTTTTCAGTGGTTGCATAATTTTTTCTGTGCACTATCCAAAGTTTTACTAGCATAATGAATTACATTCAACTTCTTATCAATTCTTTGGCCAAGGACAGCCCCTATAGCATAATCACTAGCATCACACATAATTTCAAAGGGCAAATTCCAATCAGACGGTTGAACTATAGGAGCGGTGATTAAAGCCCTTTTTAGTACCTCGAAGGCTTCCTTACAATCTTCATCAAAAACATATGGAACATCTTTTTAAAGAAGATTAGTGAGAGGCCGCGACGTCTTATAAAAATCTTTAATAAACCTCCTATAAAAACCAGCATGACCGAGGAAACTACGAATACCTTTGATGTCTCTTAGATAGGGCATTTTCTCAGTTGCTTCAATTTTGGCTTTATCAACTTCAATCCCCCTTTCAGAAATTTTATATCCAAGCACTATGCCTTCGTTTACCATGAAATGACACTTCTCCCAATTGAGAACAAGATTGGTCTCCTCACATCTCTGCAAAACTTTGTTAAGATTATAGAGGCAATTGTCGAAAGAAGTTCCATAGACGGAGAAATCGTCCATGAAGACTTCCACAATTTTCTCACAAAAACCATGAAAAATAGCAGACATGCATCTTTGGCAGGTGCATTGCACAAACCAAAAGGCATACGTCTATAGGCATAAGTTCCATAAGGACAAGTAAAAGTAGTTTTTTCTTGATCTTCAAATTTAACAGCAATTTGAGATAAACCAGAATAACCATCAAGGAAACAAAAGTGAGAATTCTTAGACAGTCTTTCAAGCATTTGATCAATAAAAGGCAAAGGATAATGATCTTTTCGAGTAGCCTTATTAAGTTTCCTATAACCAATGCACATTCTATACCCTACAACTGTTCTTTGAGGAATGAGTTCAATATTATCATTAGCAACAATAGTCATACCTCCTTTTTTGGGAACACAGTGAACAGGACTAACCCATCTACTATCAGCAATAGGATAGATTATACCTGCATCGAGAAGCTTGAGTATCTCATTCCTTACCACATCCTTCATCTTTGGATTCAATCTTCGTTGATGATCAACAACGGGCTTCGCATCAGGCTCAAGATTAATTGCATGTTGACAAATAGATGGAGAAATCCCCTGAAGATCATCAAGAGTATATCCCAATGCAGCTCGATGTTTCCTAAGGACCTCCAATAATCGCTCCTCCTCTTTCACTGAAAGGTTAGAATTGATAATAATAGGATATATTTTCTTCTCATCCAAATATGTATATTTGAGAGTGTCTGGAAGAGCTTTTAATTCAAAAACGGGATCTCCCTTTGGAGGTGTCTGGGTCCCCAGAGACTCCACAGGTAGATCATGCTTTAGAATAGCCGGCTATCTGAAGAAGACTTCATCAATTTCCTCTCTTTCCTGCATAAACATATCATTCTCGTGTTCCTCCATATATTGCTGCAAAGGATCATTAGGAGGCATGGCAATAGAAGCAATTCTTTCAATAATAACATCCTCGTTAGGTAATTCTTTATCATAACGATGTCTAGCAAATTTGGAAAAAATAAATTCATACGGTTCTCCGGCGAATTGAACAGAGACCTTTTTTCTTAAAATCTATAACAGCACTACAAGTATTTAAGAAAGGTCTACCAAATATGATAGGACAAAATTTATCTTTAACCGACCCCAAGTCAAGGAAATCAGTTGGATATTTTACCTTACCACATAAAACTTCAACGTCTCTGACAATTCCCACCGGGTGGATGACATCTCTATTAGCCAATTTAATCTCCAAATCAATATCTTCAAGCTCACATGGTGCAATTTCGCGCATTATTTCTTGATAAAGTGTATAAGGAATAGCACTTGCACTTGCACCCATGTCACATAATCCATAATAGCAATGATCACCTATCTTGACAGAGACAACAGGAGTACCAACAACTTTTGCACTTTTATCCTGTCTAACAATGTTAGTAGCAGCTTCACAAAAATAAATAGAACTTCCATCGACGTTCTCAGTTACAAGATCTTTAACCAAAGCTACTGGAGAGGCAATTTCAAGTTGTTCATCAGGTTCATAAACTTTCCTTTCACTTTTATTAACCACACAAGCCACGATTGAGTGTTCTTTAATTTTTATAGAAAAGGGTGGTTTTTCAAAGTAAACAGCAGGTAAAACTGATTCAACTGTTTGGACAGGCACATCATCACTCGCAAGCACATCCGTTTTACAAACATCTTTAAATGGTTCATGATACTTATCCCATTTTTCTTTTGGAATATTAATATGGTCAGCAAAGGATTTACAAAGATCAACAACAATTTGAGAATTGAGCCCAAACTTAGCAATAAGCATATTAAAACGTTCAGTTTCCATGAAAGATTTAATGTTGTCCTACGCATAATTTATACCTGATTCTTTACCTTTGTCGATCTCCCAATCTTTCGCATTGCGATAAATCCTTTCAATTAAATCCCATTTAGCATTAACTTCTTTGTTTGTAAAGGATCCAAGAGAAGAGGCATCAAGCATATCCTTACCATTGCGAGGCAGCCTCGCATAAAAATTGTTAACAATTATATCATTAGGAAGCTTATGATTGGGGCATTTAAGCATTAAAGATTTCAACCTCCCCCAAGCTTGAGCGATGATTTCTCCTTCATGTGGCCAAAAGTTATAAATATAATTTCTATCTTGATGAATTTCATGAAGAGGATAAAATTTAGAATAAAAGAGAGACATAAGCTCTTTCCAATCCATCAAATTAGAATTATCCAGAAGCATATACCAATCCATAGCTTTATCCTTTAGTGATATTGAGAATAATTTCCTCATGATTACCTCTTTTGACACACCTGCAATCTTAAATAGCTCAGACAGATCTTTAATATAAAGCAAATGATACCCTGGATGGATGGTTCCATCCCCTGCATAACGGTTACTCATAACATGATCAATAATTCCCATGGGTATTTTAAATGGATCAATTTCAGAGAGCAGAGGACTCTTATCCACTACAGGTGTGGTGGCAGAGTCACTCCCAAACAACATATTAAGTGAAGAGTGCTCCATAACGAAGCAAAGTAACAAGCAAAAATAAAAACAGCACTTACAATAAAAGAGTTTCTTACCAATTCCACTTACCAATAGCGCTACACTCCCCGGCAACGGCGCCAGAAAAGAGCCTTGATGACCCACAAGTATAGGGGATCTATCGTAGTCCTTTCGATAAGTAAGAGTGTCGAACCCAACGAGGAGCATAAGGTGTTGACAAGTGGTTTTCAGCAAGGTTTCACTGCAAGCACTAAAAGAGAAATGTTTTTGGATTTTTTATTTAATGAACAAATAAAGAACAAGTAAATAAAAGAGTGCTACGATAATTGCAGAAAATAGCCCAATCCTTTTAAGCTCAAAGTACAGGCCGGTTGTGTTACTTATGAAGATTAAAACGTTCTCGAGGACACATGGGAGTTTCTGCCTAGCCAGTTTCATTGCACGCCGGTGATTAACCTTCATTGTTTTGATAAAGTGTTGTGTGGGTGGACCTATGCTAATGCACCGCCCTTACTTGGACAAATACATACTTGTGATTAAACCCCTTGCAAGCATCCGCAACTACAAGAAAGTAATTAAGATAAAAACCTAACCACAGCCTTAAACTCCGAGACCCTACAGTCCCTAGTGCACTAGTTCACAAATTGGGGTTTCGGTTTCTGTCACTCCTGCAACCCTACCATAAGCAAACTAAATACACTATGCATTCCCCTAGGCCCTTTGAAAGGTGAAGTATCATGTAGTCGACATTCACACAATACCACTAGAGGAATAACACCACAACATAAATCAAACCATTAAATATTTCTCAACATTATGCAATTACTAGCAACTAGGCTTTCCTCATGTCCTCAAGAACCAAATGAACTACTCACAAGACATCATAGAGATCATGATCAGAGGTGATATGAATAAGGGCAACAATCTAATTGTAATGATAATTCACCGATAAAACTCTCAAACATCAACTACAAGTGGTAATCAACGCCCGGGATACGATTCCGATGAACTAATAGCAACACAATGATAATTGTTACAGCGATATGAGATGGGATGACGGCGGTGATGATGGTGCTGATGGTGGAGATGATGTTGATGATGATCTCGATGATGCTTGGCATGATGGCGATGACGATGGCGGCGATTCCCCCCTCCGGGAGGGAAATTCCCCGGCAGATTTCTCCCTGCCGGAGCCCTTCTTCTCTCTGTCTGGTTTCCGCCTCGTGGAGGCGGCGGAAAAATTCCTTGTCGATGCCCCCGATGTTTTTAGGTCAGGGGTGAGTAATACGCCTAAGGGGAGCCAGAGGGGGGCCACCGGGGCCAGGGGCGGCCCCTGCCGCGGCCAAGGGTGGGCCCGTGGGTGCAGGCCGCCCCTTCCCCCTGGAGCTCCACTTCGTGTCCCCTTTCGGCTCTATGACTCATTCCCCAAAATATTGACTTCATAATTTTTCTGGAATTTTCTGAGCTTCCTACGTCAGGTATCTTGACAGGTAGTTTTTCAGCTGATTTCCAACTCCGGCAGATCCATCCCCAATAATTTCCAAACATGCAAAATAAGACAAAATAACATAAGTATTGCATCATAATATAAAATATATCAATGAATGAAGATAAATTATGATGTAAAATAGTGATGCAAAATGGACGTACCACTCCTCTGGCGAGTTGTCTAGTGATAAGGACCCGGCCCCGACTCCTCGTAAGATTTTGAAGAGGAAGGAGCGGACTGGAGTCCCAAAGGTGACTCTCTCACGTCTTTCTCCAACTCAAGCTGCTCTTACTAAAGATCACAAACAATCACAAGGCGTACTAGCCGCCAGGGCAAGGAAGCTGAGAAGTAGTGGTCCAGCGGACACTCCACATGTGATTCCCACCACTCGGAAGCGCAAGTCGCCCACTGCTTCACCTTCCTCGGCCGAGGACTCGTATGACTCCAGGGCCATGCCATCTTCTGACTCCAATGCCTCCCTGGACTTGGAGACCAATACTGGGTAAATCAACTTCTTTACTTTTGTTATCCCGACTTGTTTGCATTTCCTTTGCCTGCATCTTTTCATGATTTTAACCTTTCTTACTCTTCTTTTTAGGGCTCAGCCTTCAACTAAAGTTACAAAACTTTTTGCTGGAACCGACGTTACATCGGCACGCCAAGCTGATGACCCACTGTCAACTTCAACTAGCACGAAGACGACTCCTTCAGTGGCTGCTTCCACTGGGGTCACTATTGCTGCTATGCCACCACTGGCTCCTCAAGCCGAGTTGACAACTAGGACTCAATCTTCTCCCGCCACAAAGCCACAACCTGCGGCCCAAACTATACATGCTATGACGAGTACTTCCCAGGTACCTCTCCCAGAACCTCACAAGGGACCTGCAGATCCTGCTTCCAGCCTTGTTGTTGATTATAGCCGACTCCATATTGGGGAGAACAAGTCCTTCATGGATGCATGGGATGAGGGTTTCAAGTGGAATGAAGAGTCCACCAGGGTGAAGGGCGAGGAGCTGGCCAGCTTGATGGCTTTGAAGATGGTCCATACTGTAAGTTCTTCACCTTTTCTTGTACAAATTATTACCTCTTACCGTACCAGTAGCCCCCAAGCACCTACTGTGGTGACTTGAGACTTAAGGTAGGTGCTTTATCCCTTATTGTCATCTCTTATAGAGAAAAAATTTGAACTTTATGCTTGTAGCCCCCAAGCGCCGAGTTGTTTTTAACTTGCAACAACTCGGAGCTTAATACTATAAAAATTTCTCGTATGCCTTTAAAATCTTTGATCTGTGAGTAGCCCCCAAGCGCCGGGTTGTTAGCCTGCGACAACTCGGGGCTTAATAGACTCTGAAACCTCTGTCTTTGATTTTAAAATTGATCCATGAGTAGCCCCAAGCGCCGGGTTGTTAGCCTGTGACAACTCGGAGCTACCATCTGCACTGTACTTTACTATTTGAAAACTGAATTTTGAACCCTTGTAGCCCCCAAGTTCCGAGTTGTTTGATCACAACATCTTGGGACTCATAGGCCAATTTCCTCAGCTTTCACTGAAAACCTTTAACTGATAAATTTGTCTTGCATTCCTTAAACAAAAGAACTCCCTGTAGCCCCCAAGTGCCAAGTTGTACCTCTTTGACGACTTGGAGCTAGCTCTAACATGTAACTCTTTGTGTTATTGTTACAGGCCACTGTCTCTCGTATGCAGAGAGATATGCGAAAACTTGAGGAAAAGGCGGCTTCTTCCGCCAAATCTGCTGAATTTGAGAAGAACCATGCTCTCCAGCTTGAGAGGGACTTGAAAAAAGTCTGTGCCGAGCTGGAAGATGAAAGAAAAACTTCTGCTCATAACAAGAAGATTGCAGAGAAAGCCATCAAGGACTTGAACGTTGGTCTTGACCGCTGCCGCACTGGCATCAAAGTGATGATCCAGCGCATCTTTGGTACTTTCTGTTCTTTCTCTGTTTTGTACTTGAACTGTTAATTATTTGCCTTGCTATACTGATCTGCTGCAACTCTTTCAGGCCCAGCTTCTTCAAAAATGAAACTAGGAGTCAGCCCACAAATGAATGAGCTATTGGATCACTGCCATGGCTTGTAGGAGGGTGCCAAAGCCATTGTCACTTATCTGTCTCCCCAGAAGAAGTGTCCTTCAGCTCCTGAGCGTCTGGTGAGAGAGTTATCCCGAGCTCCTGCTTATGTGAAGGCCTGGAAGGAGTCCTCTTTCAGGTGTGCAGCTGTCCGAGTCCTTGCCTTGACTCGGGCATATTATCCAACGACTGTGGATCCTGCACTGTTGACCTTGGGCAAGCCGGAGCAGCATGAAAATGGCTCCCCTTTCACCAAAGATGACTTTGAAAGATTGCAGAGATCGGTGAGGCCTTTTGCTTGCCAGATTGTCAGCAACATGGACTCCGATATATGGACACACCAATACGACTCCTCCAACCAGAAAATTGTCATGGCGACTCCTCCAGTTGTGGAGTTCGGCCGTCCTTCACAATTGGGTGTTGGTGCGTCCACTTCCACGGGTCCTACATCATCAACTCCTGCAGCACCTGTTCCTGCTCGAGCCCGTCCAGAGGATGCTGTCGACTCCCAGAATCCAGACAAAGGAGTCGCCCCTGTGACGAAGGATCCCTCTGCACCTGGCAGTTCTGCCCAGGGTGCTGCTGCTAATGCTTCAAGTTCTGCTCCTGCACAATCGGCTCATCCTTTGGATGATTTTTAGACTTTATCTTGAACTAATGCCATGTTGTCTGGCTTTTAGGATGTAAAACTTTTATCTTTGTAATGACATGCTTTGCATATCTTGGTTCTATGTGATAGGCTTTGCTTTTTTGCCCAGTTTATTTAAATTGTTTTGGTTCTTATAACCCATATGAAATTTATACTGATGAATAAGTAGGCCTCGCGTGACTTTTACTAACAGTTTCGCTATAACAAGTCCAACTTCTCCTAAGTCCTTTTTAGGCTTCATAGGAGCTCAGGACGAGTCATGCCTGTAGTATTTAGTCAAAATTTGGCGAGTTGCATCTAACTTACCAGATAAAAATCAGGAACGAGTCGGCTTCTGTGCCGGGTCCAAGAGTCTAAAGCTTGAATTTTTTTCTGAAAGACAAGCCCCCAAGAACCTCAAGATCAAAACGTAATAAAGCACACATGTTGAGTGTTTCGACAAACAATTTCAATTTCAAATGCAGTCGACCTTTATTTCCTTTGATCAAAATAATCGTGATACAACGTATGGAGAGCTCACTGGGCTCATTGATAACTTGCATATCTTGCTTACAATAATTAACTATAATATGGACGCAACTGAGCTATGTTCCAGTGCCTCTTTGCCTCTGCATATGGATCTAGCGTATGAGCTGTGTCAGCTCCTTTGCTTTCACTTGCCGGCTCTCGTACATCCATTAGATAGTACGACCCATTGTGTAAGTTTTTGCTGATAACAAATGGTCCTTCCCATGGAGGAGATAACTTGTGCATCCCTTCCTTGTTTTGGACTAGGCGAAGCACTAAGTCTCCTTCCTGGAAAGTCCGAGTTCTAATTCTGCGTGCGTGATATCGCCGCAAGTCCTGCTGATAAACTGCAGATCTCTCAAGGGCTAACTCCCTTGCCTCTTCTAGTGCATCCACCGAGTTCTGGCGAGCAAGCTCGTTCTCTATCTCGATGTAATTGGCGACTCGTGGCGAGTTGTGAAGTAAATCACTGGGCAGGACTGCTTCTGCTCCATAGACCATGAAGAATGGTGTGAAGCCAGTGGATCTCTTAGGATTCGTCCTTATGCTCCAGAGTACTGCTGGTAACTCCTCAACCCAGGACCCGGCGGCTCTTAACAGGGGAACTCTTAATCTGGGCTTGATCCCTTTGAGCAACTCCTGATTTGCCCGCTCAGCTTGTCCATTGGATTCTGGGTGTGCCACCGAGGCTAGATTGAGTCGGATGTTGTTTTCCCCACAAAACTTGGCCATCTCACCAACTAACAAGTTTGTTCCATTGTCTGTGATGATGCTATGTGGATATCCAAATCGTGTGGCTATCTTTTTGATGAACCTGACAGCAGATGCTGCATCAACTCGGCTGATGGGTTCAACTTCAACCCACTTGGTGAATTTGTCAACTGCAACTAGCAGGTGAGTTTTGTGACACGGTGACTTCGAGAAAGGACCCACCATGTCAAGCCCCCAAACTGCAAACGGCCAAGTTATTGGTATAGTTCTGAGCTCCTGGGCCGGCACATGATCTTGTCTGGCGTATCTCTGACAACCATCACAGACTCGAACTATCTTTTCTGCATCCAAGTGTGCTGTCAACCAGAAGAAACTATGTCTAAAAGCTTTGGATACTAGGGACCTTGTTGTTGCATGGTGGCTACAATCTCCTTCGTGGATCTCTTACAAGATTTGCCTGCCCTCCTCTGGGGACACACACCGTTGGTAGACTCCTGTGGTGCTTCTGTGGAACAACTCTCCATTGATGACTGTATATGACTTGCATCGCCTGACAAGTTGTCTTTTCTTGACTTCATCCTCTGGGAGTTCCCCACGTAGGAGATAGGCAAGATACGGCTCTGTCCAAATTGAGATTGCCCGAGTTGCTATTACCAATACTGACTCCGGGTTCGGAAAGGTGAGTTCCTCTTCTGAAGGTAACTTGACTGATGGATGATGGAGTTCATCCAGGAAGACATTTGGTGGTACTTTCTCTCTTCTAGATCCCAGCCTTGATAGTGCGTCTGCCGCCTTGTTTTTGCGACGATCAATGTGTTCCACTTGGTAACCAGAAAAGAACCCGACAATCTGGTCAACTGCTCTCCTGTAAGCTTCCATGTTTGCATCCTTTGAGTCCCAAGTTCCAGATACTTGCTGGGCCACGAGATCCGAGTCTCCAAGGCACCTGATACGCTTGACGTTCATCTCTTTGGCTAAACGGAGTCCATGTAGCAGTGCCTCATATTCTGCCATGTTATTGGTGCAATCAAAGTGTAGCTGAAGGACATAGGCCAACTTATCTCCCTTAGGTGAAGTCAAAACGACGCCGGCTCCTGATCCTTCGAGTTGTCTGGACCCGTCAAAGTGTATTGTCCAATACTTGGAGCATGGAGTGTTTGGTGAGGATGTGAAATCGGTCCAGTCGTTGACAAAATCAGCCAAAGCTTGTGACTTGATCACTGTTCGTGGCTCATAGGTAATGTGGTAAGGACCCAATTCGATTGCCCACTTGGCGATTCGTCCCGTTGCATCCCTATTGCGAATTATATCTGCTAGCGGTGCTGAACTCACCACCTTGATAGAGTGCTCTTGAAAATAATGCTTGAGCTTCCGACTTGCTAAAAAGACTCCATATACCAGCTTCTGCCACTGTGGGTACCTTTGCTTGGAATCAGTGAGTACCTCACTAATGTAGTAAACAGGACGCTGCACTGGGTACTATTTTCCTTCTTCCTTGCGTTCCACCACTACCACTGCGCTGACAACTCTCTCATTGGCAGCTACATATAGTAACATGGGCTCCTTATCTGTAGGAGCTGCAAGGAATGGTGTTGTTGATAAAGTTTTCTTCAATTCCTCAAAAGCATTGTCAGCTTCTTTGTCCCATAGGAATTTATCTGACTTTTTCAGGAGTCGGTAGAGAGGACCTGCCTTCTCTCCGAGTCGTGATATAAATCTGCTCAAAGCTGCAACACAGCCTGTGAGTTTCTGGACATCCTTCAAACAAGTCGGCTTTTGCAGATTATGTATAGCCTTGATTTTCTCTGGGTTTGCCTTGATCCCTCTTTCTGAGACGATGAAGCCAAGTAGTTTGCCTGCTGGAACTCCAAATACACACTTGCTTGGATTCAACTTCATCTTGTACTTGCGCAGATTGTTGAATGTCTCTGTTAGGTCCTCAATCAATGAGTCCGCTCTCTGTGATTCGATAACCACATCGACCACGTATGCGTGAACGTTCCTTCCTATTTGCTTCTGAAAACAATTCTGAATACATCTCTGGTATGTTGCTCCTGCATTCTTGAGTCCAAAAGGCATTGTTTTGTAACAGTAAGCTCCAAAGGGTGTTATGAAGGAGGTTTTCAACTCGTCTTCTTCATTGAGTTTGATCTGATGGTAGCCTGAATAAGCATCCAGGACACAAAGTAACTCAGAACCAGCTGTGGAGTCAATAATCTGGTTGATGCGTGGCAAGGCAAAAGGATCTTTGGGACATGCTTTGTTCAGCCCTGTGAAGTCAATGCACATACGCAACTCTCCTGTTTTCTTTGGTACCAATATTGGATTGGCCACCCACTCTGGATGAAATACCTCTTTGATGAAATCGACCGCAAGGAGTCGGGCCACTTCTTCTCCTATAGCTTTTCTTCTGTCATCATGAAACTTGCGAAGTCCTTGTTTTACTGGTCTTGCGTTGGGGTTAACATGTAAGCTGTGCTCGGCGAGTTCTCTCGGGACACCTGGCATGTCAGATGGCTTCCATGCAAAGATGTCCCGGTTCTCATGGATGAACTCGACGAGCGCGCTTTCCTATTTGTCAGAGAGGTGTGCCCCAATGGTGAACTGCTTGGAAGAATCACCAGGGGTGAAATCAACTTGCTTTGTATCTTGAGCCGATTTGAATTTCATCTTCTCCTCTGTTGCCGGCTTCTTGAGCACTGTATTATCCTCCGGGTCCATATGGGCCCTATAAAACCTGAGCTCCTCTTGAGCACAAGCTGTTTCTGCCATAGCTGCATCTCCTTGCTCACACTCCAATGCCATCTGCCTACTACCGTTGACTGTGATGACTCCTTTTGGTCTCGGCATCTTCAACTTCAGATATACATAACACGGCCTTGCCATGAACTTGAAGTATGCAGGACGTCCAAATAGAACATGATATGGGATGTGGAGATCCACAACTTCAAAGGGAACAATCTCTGACCTATAATTCTCAAAAGTGCCAAAAGCAACCTCCAGATAAATCTTACCAATGGGTTTTTGCTGATTTCCCTGGTACTATCCCATGAAAAACTGTTTCTGTCGGTATTAGTTGCCTGTCTTGCAACTTCATCCTCTTGAATGTGTTGTAGTATAATATATTGATGCTGCTACCACCATCCATGAGTACTTTGTTAAGTGTGTAACCTCCAACTTGTGGTGCTACCACAAAGGCTAGCAGTCTTGTAGTATAATATATTGAAGTA
This sequence comes from Puccinellia tenuiflora, assembly GCA_012064385.1. Classification (NCBI taxonomy): domain Eukaryota; kingdom Viridiplantae; phylum Streptophyta; class Magnoliopsida; order Poales; family Poaceae; genus Puccinellia; species Puccinellia tenuiflora. Next base: position 487,486 of record QRDG01000571.1, on the reverse strand, counting down.
GCATCATGAACTTTAAACAAATGGATAATGAACATGTTGCTCAAGCTTGGGAAAGAATGAAATCTTTGATAAAGAATTGTCCCACCCATGGACTGACTGCTTGGATGATCATCCAAACCTTTTATGCAGGATTGAATTTTTCTTCAAGAAACCTATTGGATTCAGCTGCTGGAGGAACCTTTATGTCCATCACTTTGGGTGCAGCAACAAAGCTCCTTGATGATATGATGGTAAACTACTCTGAATGGCACACTGAAAGGGCTCCACAAGGTAAGAAGGTAAATTCTGTTGAAGAAACCTCTTCCTTGAGTGAAAAGATTGATGTGATTATGTCTATGCTAGTTAATGGTAAATATTTTGTTGATCCAAATAATGTTCCCTTAGCTTCTTTGGTTGCCCAAGAAGAGCATGTTGGTGTGAACTTCATTAAAAATAACAATTTCAACAACAATGCCTATAGGAACAATTTTGGTAACAACAACTATAAGCCATATCCTCCTAATAACAATTATGGTTATGGTAACTCTTATGGTAATTCTTACAACAATAATAAGAGTGTTTCCTCTGATCTTGAAACCATGCTAAAAGAGTTTATCAACACACAAACCGCTTTTAACAAAACTGTTGAGGAAAGGTTGGGTAAAATCGATGTTCTTGCTTCTAAAGTTGAAAGCCTTGCTCTTGATGTAGATCTTTTAAAATTAAAAGTTATGCCTAACAATGATAAAGAGAGCAAGCCCTTTGCTAAAATCAATACCATCCAAGTTAGAATTGATGACAATGTTAGAATGTTGGCTGAACTACATGCTAGGTGGGAAAGAGAAAGAGAAGCCACTAAAAAGAACAATATGGTTAAAGTTTACACCATCACCACCACTAGTAATGTTCAGGTTTCACATGATAACAAGTCTATTAATGATAATGGTAAATTTATCAATGTTGGCAATGTTTCCACTTCTCATGAAAAACGCTTAAAACTGCCAAAAGATACCAAAACTGCTAGTGATAAAGGAGCCTGAAATTTTTCGAACTATGGGAGATCCTTCTTAAATTACTTTTGATGATAATGATTTTGATTTTGATAATTGTAATATCTCTGAAGTCATAATGTTGTTGCAAAAGCTAGCTAAGAGTCCTAATGCTAGTACTATAAACTTGGCTTTTACAAAACATATTACCAATGCTCTCATGAAAATTAGGGAAGAAAAGTTAAAACTTGAAGCTTCTATCCCTAAGAAATTAGAAGATGGTTGGGAACCCATCATTAAACTGAAAGTAAATGATTTTGATTGTAATGCTTTATGTGATCTTGGTGCAAGTGTTTCTATTATGCCTAAGAAATTCTATGATATGCTTAACTTGCCACCATTTGAGAGCTGTTGTTTGAACATTCATCTTGCTGATAATTCTACAAAACCACCTTTGGTAAGGCTTGATGATATTCATGTTATGGTTAATAATAACCTTGTTCCCATTGATTTTATTGTCTTGGATATTGAGTGCAAAGCTTCTTGTCCTATTATTTTGGGAAGACCTTTTCTTCGAACTATTGGTGCTGTTATTGATATGAAAGAGGGCAACATTAGATATCAATTCCCTCTTAAGAAAGGTATGGAACACTTCCCTAGGAAGAGAATGAAGTCACCTTTTGACTCTATTGTTAGAGCAAATTATCATTTTGATGCTTCTTCTCTTGGAAATACTTGATGTTCACTTTCTGCGCCTAGCTGAAAGGCGTTAAAGAAAAGCGCTTATGGGAGACAACCCATCATTTTATTTTCAGTATCTTTTCTTTTATTTGAGTCAAGAAGTTTGTTTACTTCTGTAGCAACTTCTTTGTATCTTTATTTTCTTGCAATGTTGTGCCAAGTAAGGTCTCTAGTAGAAAGTTTTTTCTATATTTGGATTTCTGCACAGGAAACAGATTTCTGTCTGTCACCGTTAAATTCGTCATTTATTCCAGAAGCGACGAAATGCTTTGAGATTTTGTGTGCTGAATCTTCATATATGTATGAAACTTTTTCTAGTTCAGTGATTTTCGATTTGAGCAACTCTAGTGCCTCGAAAAAATTCGTCTTTACAGACTGTTCAGATTTTGACAGATTCTGCCTTTTATTGTGCATTGCTTCCTTTGCGATGTTTATTTGGATCTTTTTGATTCTTTGAGCATCAGTGGCTGTAGCTAATATTATAATGCATTAAGGTGTGCTTGTGTCATAGTAGAACTTGTGAATTTTTGGTTTATGCACTAACCCTCTAATGAGAATTACTTTGAGTTTGATGTGGTGGAAGTTTTCAAGTAAGCAAAAGGGACGATATGATGAGATCAAGAAGAGTGAAAAGCCTAAGCTTGGGGATGCCCCGGTGGGTCATCCCCAGAAAATTCAAGAATACTCAAGCATCTAAGCTTGGGGATGCCCAAGGCATCCCCTTCTTCATCGACAAAACTATCAGGTCATCTCTAGTGATACTATATTTTTATTCCACTACATCTTATGTATTTTGCTTGGAGCGTCTGTTTTTATTTTGAGTGTGTGTTTTAGTTTGCTTAATAAGTTGGATCCTAGCATTCTTGTGTGGGAGAGAGACACGCTCCGCTTTTTCATATGAATACTCTTGTGCTTCACTTATATTTGTTGAGTATTCTTAGCTACTGTCTGTTTTCTAGTAAGCTCTCGCTTTTAGCATGTTATCTTGTTTAGGGCTGCTAGTTCTTTGTGTTAAGCTCTCTTGTGTTTCACTCCTATTTGTTAGAGAGTTGTTTTAGTTGCTTGGTTGATGTGTTAGATTGGAAAATGCTATGCTTGTGATAGTGGTATGAAATAGAGAAAAGCTGCATAGTCTTGTAGACCATTGTGTAGATAACTTGCTCCTCTTCAATTGTTTTGAGGTATTAAAATAACTAATGGTTAAATTTTTTGGCTAATGTTGTTAAGAGCTGATTAGTGAAGATGTGTTAGTAGAGCGTGGAGCCGTACTTTTCTGAACTAAAAACAACTTAAGTCAATAGTGCTTTAGTGTCGTGATTTCCTCTTAGTTGAAAAGAAGTTTCTAATGGTATAGTTACTGCAACGGTCGGGGAAGCCAACGGGGCACTTGTGTCGCCGCCACGATCCCTCTCGGGGTGTCTCTAACCATTTGTGAGACTTTGATACTGTTAGTTGTTTGCAATATACGACATGCTATGTGAGTTTTTGGTTTTTGGCACTTCCACCTCCATATTTTGCTAGCCTCTTCGGTACTTTGCATTGCCCTTTTTCACATTGAGATTGGTGCATACTTCGCAAGTACATCCAACCCCGTGGGAGATCTTCATCTTGTTCTCCTACACATAAGCCAACTATCTTCCTCAAAACAGCCACCATATCTACCTATCACAGCATTTCCATAGCTGTTCCGAGATACATTGCCATGCAACATCCATCATTTACATTACATGACTTTATGTCATTTTTACTTCATTACCATATAGTATTGCTTGACCATTTGAGTTAGTGTGATGCGTGGTTTTCCACATGTGTTACATCTTTTCCACACTACGCTCGGTCTTGCATATCCACCATACACCATGTATTAGTCTTTGAGTTTTGAGTACACCAAAAAGTGTGATGATCATCTTGTAAAATAGAGTGTTGCCTCTACCTGTGAGCATATTGAAAAGAGTCCAAAGTGGCCAATCAAAAGAGTCCAAAAGAGACCAATGAGAGAAAAATATAAAAGAGCCACAAAGGCCTCAAAAAGCAAAAAGCAAAAAAAAGAGAAAAAGAAAAAAGAATATAAAATGAGAGAGGGGGCAACACTACTATCCTTTTATTCCACACTTGTGCTAGTAGCACCTACATCATTGTAGTGAGTTTTCATGCTTCATTAGTATAACTATGTGGGGACCAAACGTTATAGAACTTGGCTTGTATATTCCAACGATGAGCCTCCTCAAGTGAGCTCTAGGTCTTCATGAGCAAGCAAGTTGGATGCACCCCCACTAGTTCCATTGGAGAGCTTCCATTCATATAGCTCTATGTGCATCCGTTGCATGGCAATCACTACTCCTCATTCAGTGTCTACTACGGGACTTCCTCTTGTCTTGTGGTTACCTCTTCCACTGTTTGAGCCTTTCTTTTTGGCCTTCCAAACCCCCATTATTATTCTCTTTGCCATAACCTCATGGTGCCAAGCCTTCTTCTTGCTTGTATTAGTTGAGTGGACTACATAACAGTTGATAAGTTAAGTGGATGGATTAAGGACACTTGACTTGAGCTTGGCTATTTCTATTATTAACTGAATTTGATGCTTTGAAGATTGATTGACATTTTACATTGGAGACACAATTTACTATTCTTCTTTCTAAACCTTATGTATGGTTCCTTGTCTCCAACACGCTGATTCATGAAAAGTTCTAGCTTCTTTTAGCTAGCATTTGTTAATCATTGTTTGCTTAATGTCAACTATAGACAATTGTTTTGGATCACCTTATTCACATCATGTGTTTTGCATTACTATGTTGATCTAGATTGTGAGTTTGCATGTCTCCTAAGAAATTATTTGTTATCGTTCTACCTACTCGAGGACGAGTAGAACTAAGCTTGGGGATGCTGATACGTCTCCGACGTATCTATAATTTCTTATGATCCATGCTTGTTTTCATACCATTTGCTACATGTTTTGTTTACATCTTATAGCATTTTTATGCATTTTTGGAACTAACATATTAACAAGATGCCCCAGTGCCAGTTCCTGTTTTCTGCTGTTTTTCCGTTTCAGAAAAGTACTTAAGGAAATATTCTCGGAATCGGACGGGACAAAAACCCAGGATCTTATAATTTCGTCACGCACACGGAGTCCAAAGGGGAGCCGAAGACGCACCAGAGGGCGACCACACCCTAGGGTGGCGCGGCCCACCTGTCTGCCGCGCCACCAGGTGGTGTGGCCCCCTCGGGCCTCCACCGACGCCGCCCTTTCGCCTATATAATCCCCCCGACGAGAAAACCCTAAGTACCCGATCAAAATTCCAGAAAAACATCCGTCGCCGCCGCCGTCGTCAACCCTAGTTCGGGAGGGTTCTGAAGCTCTCCCGGCACCCTGCCGGAGAGGGGAATCATCGCCGGAGGGCTCTACACCACCATGCCCGCCTCCGGACAGATGTGTGAGTAGTTCATCCTTGGACTACGGGTCCATGCAGTAGCTAGATGGTAGTCTTCTCCTCTTGTGCTATCATGTTTAGATCTTGTGAGCTGCCTATCATGATCAAGATCATCTTATTGTAATGCTACATGTTGTGTTTGCTGGGATCCGATGAATAGAGAAGTACCTTGTGATGTTGATTATTGATATTATCATGTCTATGTTATTTGTGATCTTGCATGCTTTCCGGTACTTGTAATTGCCTTGATCAAGTAGTTGCTTGTATCTCCAAGAGGGAGTATTTATGCTAGATAGTGGGTTCGGTCCCTGTGTGCCTTGGCTTGAGTGACAGAAACATATAAGGACGGGGGAGTGCCGTTGCTACTAGGGAGTAAACTTTATGCACAGTTCTTCATGCAATTGTCTGTTGCTTGCAACTTAATACTGGAGAGATTTTACGGTATGTTATCTCAAAGGTGGACTATTTAGGCATAGGTGTATGCTTGGAACAGCTATCTATGTATTTTGTCGTAATGCCCAAAGCATCTCATATAGACATCATCATCCTCTGTATTATGCAATGTTCATGCATTGTCATGCATTCTCTATTCTGTCAATTGCCCAGCTGTAATTTGTTACCCAGCATGTGTAGTATTTTATTTATGGAGAAGACACCACTAGTGAACTGTGGACCCCGGTCTATTCTTTTACATCTGCAATTAAATCAACTGCTCTACTGCTTTCATTTACTGCAAACAAGCTTCCTTCCACACATACATTTAATCCTTTGTATTCAGCAAGGCCGGTGAGATTGACAACCTCACTGCTTCGTTGGGGCAAAGTAGTTTGATTGTGTTCTGCAGGTTCCACTGTCTCCCCTGCAACAGCTCTTTTTCTGGCACCGTTGCTGTCAACACGCCAAGCACATTTTCTGGCGCCATTGCAGTTGTGGACAACCTTCTGAAGCATTCCTCACTCCTACTGGTTCGATAACCTTGGTTTCTAACTGAGGGAAAACTTGCTGCTGTGCTCCTCAAACCTTCCTCTTGGGGTGCCCAACGAAGCGTGATTGATTAACACCTCTCGCGCTATCAAGCTCTTTTTCTGGCGCCGTTGCCGGGGAGTTAAGAGTGCTCAGTAAGAAGCTTCTCGAAGTACCAAACTTCTCACTCCTCCGTCAACAGCTCTTTTTCTGGCGCCGTTGCGGGGAGTAGAGAAGCTTCTGCAAGGGGAGTCTCTCAGTTCCAATCTCTTTACTTTGTTTTAGTCTTGCTTATTATTATTGCTTTGTCTTGTTTTGCTTTCTTATATCAAAAACACAAAAAAAATTAGTGTAGAATTTATCTTGTTGCTTTCCTATATCAAAAACCCAAAAAAATTAGTTACTTGTTTAATCTTGTTCAATTCGGTTTACCTTGTTTTTTATCAAAAATGAGTACTGCTGAAAACACTAAGTTGTGTGACTTCACTAGTACTAATAATGATGATTTCATATGTACTCCTATTGCTCCACCTGCTGCTAAGACAGATTTTTATGAGATCAAACCTGCTTTGTTAAATCTTGTTATGAAAGAGCAATTTTCTGGTGCTAGTACTGATGATGCTGCTGCTCACCTTAATAATTTTGTTGAACTTTGTGAGATGCAAAAGTATAAGGATATGGATGGAGATATTATAAAACTGAAATTGTTTCCTTTCTCTTTGAGAGGGAGAGCTAAAGAATGGTTGTTATCTTTGCCTAGAAATAGTATTGATTCATGGACTAAATGCAAAGATGCTTTCATTGGAAAATATTATCCTCCTGCTAAAATTATATCTTTGAGAAGTAGCATCATGAACTTTAAACAAATGGATAATGAACATGTTGCTCAAGCTTGGGAAAGAATGAAATCTTTGATAAAGAATTGTCCCACCCATGGACTGACTGCTTGGATGATCATCCAAACCTTTTATGCAGGATTGAATTTTTCTTCAAGAAACCTATTGGATTCAGCTGCTGGAGGAACCTTTATGTCCATCACTTTGGGTGCAGCAACAAAGCTTCTTGATGATATGATGGTAAACTACTCTGAATGGCACACTAAAAGGGCTCCACAAGGTAAGAAGGTAAATTCTGTTGAAGAAACCTCTTCCTTGAGTGAAAAGATTGATGTGATTATGTCTATGCTAGTTAATGGTAAATATTTTGTTGATCCAAATAATGTTCCCTTAGCTTCTTTGGTTGCCCAAGAAGAGCATGTTGGTGTGAGCTTCATTAAAAATAACAATTTCAACAACAATGCCTATAGGAACAATTTTGGTAACAACAACTATAAGCCATATCCTCCTAATAACAATTATGGTTATGGTAACTCTTATGGTAATTCTTACAACAATAATAAGAGTGTTTCCTCTGATCTTGAAACCTATGCTAAAAGAGTTTATCAACACACAAAGCGCTTTTAACAAAACTGTTGAAGAAAAGTTGGGTAAAATCGATGTTCTTGCTTCTAAAGTTGAAAGCCTTGCTCTTGATGTAGATCTTTTAAAATTAAAAGTTATGCCTAACAATGATAAAGAGAGCAAGCCCTTTGCTAAAATCAATACCATCCAAGTTAGAATTGATGACAATGTTAGAATGTTGGCTGAACTACATGCTAGGTGGGAAAGAGAAAGAGAAGCCACTAAAAAGAACAATATGGTTAAAGTTTACAGCATCACCACCACTAGTAATGTTCAGGTTTCACATGATAACAAGTCTATTAATGATAATGGTAAAGTTATCAATGTTGGCAATGTTTCCACTTCTCATGAAAAACGCTTAAAACTGCCAAAAGATACCAAAACTGCTAGTGATAAAGGAGCCTGAAATTTTTCGAACTATGGGAGATCCTTCTTCCATTACTTTTGATGATAATGATTTTGATTTTGATAATTGTAATATCTCTGAAGTCATAATGTTCTTGCAAAAGCTAGCTAGAGTCCTAATGCTAGTACTATAAACTTGGCTTTTACAAAACATATTACCAATGCTCTCATGAAAATTAGGGAAGAAAAGTTAAAACTTGAAGCTTCTATCCCTAAGAAATTAGAAGATGGTTGGGAACCCATCATTAAACTGAAAGTAAATGATTTTGATTGTAATGCTTTATGTGATCTTGGTGCAAGTGTTTCTATTATGCCTAAGAAATTCTATGATATGCTTAACTTGCCACCATTGGAGAGCTGTTGTTTGAACATTCATCTTGCTGATAATTCTACAAAAACACCTTTGGGAAGGCTTGATGATATTCATGTTATGGTTAATAATAACCTTGTTCCCATTGATTTTATTGTCTTGGATATTGAGTGCAAAGCTTCTTGTCCTATTATTTTGGGTCCACTTTCCGGCTCCATGGGCCTACCTGGAAAGTATCCCCCCATCACGCGGCGAAAGTCTCATGCAGGTCGTCGAGGAGCATTGCTTCTTTCTTGGTCTTGATGACTATATCATCAATGTAGACTTGGATGTTTCGCCCGATTTGCTTCTTGAGGCAATTTTGCATCATGTGTTGGTAGGTGGCACCTGCGTTCTTGAGCCCGAAGAGCATTGTTGTGTAACAGTAGACGACGAAAGGCTTGATGAATGTTGTTTTGTCTTTGTCTTCTTCCTTCATCCAGATCTGGTTGTATCCTGAAAAGGCATACAGGAAGGAGAGGCGCTCGCAGCCTGCCGTCGAGTCGACAATTTGGTCGATACACGGTAGGGGGAAGTGATCCTTTGGACAACACTTGTTTAACGAAGTGAAGTCGACACACATGCGGAGTATGTCTGTATTTTTCTTTGGCACCAGGACAGGGTTAGCTACCCAGTCTGACTTCTTGATCTCGCGGATGAACTTGGCTGCCAGGAGCCTATCGATTTCTTGCCCGATGGCAAGGCGCTTCGGCTCGGTGAAGCGGCGCATAGTTTGCTTGACAGGTCTTGCGTTAGGAAAGATCTGTAGTTCATGCTCGGCGAATTCCCTGGGTATACCCGGCATGTCGGCTGGACACCAGGCGAATATATCCCAGTTCTCACACAGGAACTCAACGAGCGCGCTTTCCTATGCAGGAGGCAAGCTCGTCGAGACGAGGGCCGTCTTCTTGGGATCGGTTGGATGTATCTGATGTGCCCTTGTGAGCGCCAGCTCCTGGAGCTGCTCCTGGGCCCCAAACGATTCAGAGATCTTGTTGAACTTGCGGTCGCACTCGTCGGACCGCTCGAAGTCGCCGTTGATGGTGATGGTCCCATAAGGTCCTGGCATCTTGAGCTTGAGGTAGGCATAATGCGGGACTGCCATAAATTTGGCATATGCTGGTCGTCCGAGGATGACATGGTACTGCGACTTCCAGTCCACCACCTCGAAGTCTATCTTCTCCTTCCTGAAGTTCTTTGGCTTGCCAAAGATGACGTCGAGCGTAATCGTGCCCAGGGGGTAAACTGGCCGCCCAGGTACTATTCCATGGAAGGTGTTAACCAACGGCGTGAGGTTGGTCGTTAATATGTTCATCCCACGCAGCGTGTCGGCGAACATGATGTTGATGCCGCTGCCACCATCCATGAAGACACGGCTCATCGTGAAGCCGCCGATCTGGGTGTCGAGGACGAGGTCTGCGTGCCCTGGCCATGGCACCTGCGGTGGATGGTCATCGCAAGAGTAGACGATGCTCGCGTGGGACCACCTAAGATATTCCGGCAGCGCTGGTGGTGACTTGACAGCGAGGTGCACCTGCCTCATTATCAGCTTCTGGTCCCGGTTGGAAGGCCGTCCCTTCTGTATCATGAACATGCGCCCGGCGGGTTTCGGGTAAGATTCTTCACCTGCTTGGGGTTCCTCGACGCGTGGCTGGAGCTGGATAGCTCCCGCCATATGTCCTGGTGGGGGCAAAGCTGGAGGAGGTGGTGCTCCAATGGCCGGCGCACCTGGGACGACTTGCGCTTGTTGCTGAAGGAGGCGGGCATACTGCGCCTGCAGATCTTGGAAGCTCTCACAATCCTTCAGGAGGTGAGAGGATGTAAGGTTGTCGTGCTCGTCCCTGAACATGTGAAATCTGCAGGCTCCTTGCAGAGTAGGGGGAGGACGTGGCACTCGCCCATTGCGCGACTGGCGTGGTCGCCATTCTTGCTTGATGTTTTTGTTGTCCTTGTAGTCGGTTGTTCGGCTACCGCTTTCATAGCGACTGCCGTCACGGTTTCTTTGCTCGCGGCTGTCGGGAAAACCCGCTGCCACGAGTTCTGCGCCTTCGTTGTCGTCGTACGCGCGACTTCCGCTTGCGGCGGCGATCGCTGCTGCGGCAACTCTAGTGTCCTTGATCGCCGGCCTCCACAAGTGTGCCACTGCGCTCGTTGCGTATGGAATCTTCTCCGTCCGCCCACTCATTAGCAATCTGCATGAGGTGGGCGATGGTCTTTGGCTTTGCTCTTCCGAGTGCTTCTTTTAGCTCGAGTCGATAGACACCTCGGGTGAACGCGTATATCGCGTTGTCTTCTGAGATCCGCTCTGCTGAGTTACGCAGGAGGGTCCACCGCTGGATGTACTCGCGCAGCGTCTCATTTGATCGCTGCTTGCAAGCTCGGAGCTCCTCAAACGAAGCGGGCCGTTTGCACGTGCCGACGAAGTTGCGAATGAAGTCCTCGCTGAAATCTTCCCAGCATGTGTATGCTCCCCGTGGCAAGCTTTTGAGCTAGGCTCGGGCCGACCCTGAGAGCATGAGCTGTATGTATTGCATGGCCGTGGACGTGGAACCTCTCTGGCAAGTTACTGCCATGAGGTAGTCCTCTAACCAGGCGGAGGGTTCTTACAGGCCATCGTACTTTGGGGTCTCAGAGGTTAGTCTGAATCCCTTCGGCATTCTTGCTTCTCATATGCGGCGACTGAAGCACAATGCGCCACAGGGTTCAAACTCTTCTTCAGAGTCTGAGTCGTCGCTGCTCGCCTCGCGTGCAGCCCGTCTTGAGCGGTTCCTATTAACCTTGCTCTGCGTGATGACGTTGCGTGCGTCTTCACCTTCCGCGAGGTGATATCGATCTTCTCGCCCGCGAGTTGCGCGGTGCCTTCGATCGCGGGTGACGAGGTTTTCTCGGTCGTGAGCGGCACGCTCGTTGTTTACGCATGTGATGCAATCCTCCTGATCGCGAGCAACGCGGTCACCAAGTTGGCGGGTCCGCGGTTCATGTCGTGGGCTTTGTTGGCGCCAAGGAGGCGCGTTGTTGACAGCTGCTGCATCTGCGGCTGGTTGTGGTGGTTCTTCTGGTATCAATCCCGCACCTGCCATGCTGACGAACTTGATTTGCTGGCGGTGCAAAGCCGCCCGAGGATCATTCTCCGGAGGTTGTGTCGCTTGCAGGTACGTAGCCACCGACATGAGGGCGCCGGTAGCTGTTTTGGGAATTGGTATTCCCCCCTTGTCCAGAGACATGAGGGAGTTCTCCAGGTTGCGCGTGACAGTAGTCCTTGCATCCTCAGGCATACGCAAGTAGCGAGGCCGGCAGTGAGAGGGTTGAGATCGTCCTGGTTATTGGACGGATAAATCCGCCCGTTGCGCGCTTGACAAACTGGCTTGCCTCCCTTTCCACAAGGACTCTCTCCTGCTCCTTCAGTTTGATTTTTTCATGCCATCGCAGGTACTGGTAGCATTGCAGGTCTTCAGCCGTGGCGTCCTCCGCCGGAGCACCGTCCGCTATAGCCTTTATCGCCTTTTCACCCATGGCCTGGGTGATATGCAGATGGGTTCGTCCGTTCTGGAGAGTAACTATGAATGGGTATACGCGTTGCTCAGGTGGTGGAGCGCTTGGTGATGCTGCCGTTATGACGGCTGTTCCCGCGGCTGGTCCCGCGGGTGCTGTCATGTACACTTGCATGGGAAGGATGCGCGGAACCTCTTCTGGATCCGAGTCCTCTCTAGAGGCAGACTCGAAAACTGCTTGGGTTCCGCTGATGAAGTATGGAGGGCTCGATGGCGGAGTCGATGAAGCATAGGGCACGACTGCCAGGTCAGTCATGCGCACGAGATTGGTGGTTGGTGATGAGCATCGCGGTGTCGCAGTCGAGAACAACGCGATCTCATCGAGCGATTCGCTCGAGAATTCGTTGTCGGAAGACATGGCGGCTGCTGATGCAACCGATGACGGGGCGGATTCCACCGCAGCAGTCGATGAAGTAGCGGCTGCTGTTGCCGCGAAGGGCGGTGCATCTGTGAGGCGAAGCGTGCCCCATTTGTTGACGAAGAAGCATAGCTCGCCGAAACTCACATCCACACCCACGTGCAGATCTACGAAGGCCGGAAGCATGACCAGCGAGTGCGGGCTGAACTCCAGAGAGCCGAAGAAGATCGGCGATTGCAGATCCGATGAGTTGCCGATTGTCGATGATGAGGCCGCTGAATCCGTAGATCCAACACCAGTCTTTCCCACAGACGGCGCCAATTGACGTGGGATTACCACGCCAAATCCCTCGGAGGTTATCCTTGGGTTTCGTGAAGAGGAGAAGATGGTGGTGTTGGTGAATTCGTCGGCTGACAAGCAAGATTTACCTAGGTTCAAGCCCCCAGAAGGTAAAAGCCCTATGTTCTGCTTGTCTGGTATTGATTGATGATGTTATAAGAGAGCTACAATGGCCAGATCGGTAGATGCGAGCTTGCTAGGGTTTCTGGTGGCGAGTAGGGCTGGGTCTCAGGAATCCTCTACCGACTAGGGTTACAATTCATGAACCGACATAAGCTTTATCTATCTTGGGCTGTTTCCTTCAGTATGGACCTTCTCCTTGGCCTTGTTCTGTGGGCCATGGCTTATTTGAACACCATATATCCTAACCGTGGCGCACCCGAAGGGTACACCCACGTCAACGTGCCCTTTGTTTGGGGCGATGCACAACAGGATGCGTTCATGATGTTGAAAGATAAGTTAACCCATGCTCCCCTACTCCAACTTCCTAATTTTGATAAGACTTTTGAGCTTGAATGTGATGCTAGTGGAATTGGGTTGGGAGGTGTGTTGTTACAAGAGGGAAAACTTGTTGCATACTTTAGTGAAAAATTGAGTGGGCCTAGTCTGAACTATTCTACTTATGATAAGGAATTATATGCTCTTGTTCGGACTTTAGAAACTTGGCAACATTATTTATGTCCCAAAGAATTTGTTATACATTCTGATCATGAATCTTTGAATCATATTCGTAGTCAAGCTAAACTGAACCGTCAACATGCTAAGTGGGTTGAATTTATTGAGACTTTTCCTTATGTTATCAAAGACAAGAAGGGTAAAGATAATGTTATTGCTGATGCTTTGTCTCGACATTACACTATGCTTTCACAACTTGACGTCAAAAATTTTGGGTTAGAGACCATCAAAGATTTGTATATGCATGATTCTGATTTTAAAGAAGTGGTGCAGAATTGTAAGGATGATAGAACATGGAACAAATTCGTCCTTAGTGATGGATTTGTGTTTCGTGCTAACAAGCTATGCATTCCAGCTAGCTCCGTTCGTCTTTTGTAGTTACAGGAGGCGCATGGAGGAGGACTAATGGGACACTTTGGCGTCAAGAAGACCGAGGACGTACTAGCCGCGCATTTTTTTTGGCCAAAGATGAGACGGGACATTGAGCGTTTTGCTGTACTACTTGCCAAAAAGCTAAGTCACGACTTAATCCTCATGGTTTATATATGCCTTTACCTGTATCTAGCGTTCCGTGGGAGGATATATCCATGGACTTTGTTTTGGGTTACCTAGAACAAAAAAGGGGAGGGATAGCATATTTTTTGTTGTGGATAGATTTTCTAAGATGGCACACTTTATACCATGTCATGAAACCGATGATGCTGCTAATATTGCTGATTTGTTCTTTCGTGAAATCATTCGCTTGCATGGTGTGCCAAATACAATTGTTTCAGATCATGATAGTAAATTTCTTGGCCACTTTTGGAGATGTTTATGGGCTAAGTTGGGGACTAAACTGCTTTTTAGTACTACATGTCACCCCCAAACTGATGGACAAACTGAAGTTGTTAATAGAACTTTGTCTACTATATATGCTTACGGCTGTTTTAAAACAGAATTTGAAATTGTGGGAAGAATGTTTGCCTCATGTTGAATTTGCTTATAATCGTTCGCTGCATTCTACCACTAAGATGTGCCCTTTTGAGATTGTGTATGGTTTTGTACCTCGTGCACCTATTGATTTATTGCCTCTTCCATCTGCGGTGCAAAATAATTTTGATGCTACACAACATGCTGAATTGATACTAAAATTGCATGAGACAACTAAAGAAAACATTGCACGCATGAATGCTAAATATAAATCGTATGGAGATAGAGGAAGAAAACATATTGTGTTTGATGTTGGAGATCTTGTTTGGTTGCATTTGCGCAAAGATCGCTTTCCTGATTTGCGCAAGTCCAAGTCAATGCCACGAGCTGCTGGTCCTTTTAAGGTCTTAGAGCGTATAAATGATAATGCATATAAACTTGAGATGCCTGCAGACTATGGGGTTAGTCCCACATTTAACATTGCAGATTTGAAGCCCTACTTCGGTGAAGAAGATGAGATTGTGTCGAGGACGACTTCAATTCAAGAAGGGGAGGATGATGAGGACATCCCAACTACATTTACAACCACTAGTCCTACCACTACATGTGGCACCCCCTTCTGACACAGGTCGTCAGAAAGGCGGTCGCCCCGTGCGCCAGCCCAGGATATCCGGACGCACGTTACGACAATGCAACATAGCGGAAATATCATTACACAATCAGGCCCAAAGGGCTACAAATGGTTTACATGGCCATCAAGGCAACAAAATTTATCATTGCCAAGTATGGCACGGGACGGAGTTTAATCGGCAGCGGAAGATAATGGTACGGCAACGGCTTGGTGCGGCTCCATTCCACAGGCATCTGGCTGGGCTACTGATCCTAGCACGCTCCTACTCGATCTCCTTGCTATGGTAGGAGATGGATCCTCTCGAGGTCTGGCCACATGAAAAGCCAGTCTGAGTACAATGATGTACTCGCAAGAAAATAACCACAAGACATGAACAGTCAAGCAATCATGCGACAAGTAACTAGTGACAGAAAATAATCTAAACATGGCAAGTGTCTACTTACGGCAGTCCAAGTGGGTAGCAACAAGGCAGCACAACAGATTATGGCATAAGCAAATAATAGGGGTATCACCAGTACAGAGTCCAAGCCAGGTGGGGTTGGATCGTATACCGGTGATCAGACAGGAGAACTTACCTGTGACAAATAACGGATGTACCCATTGGTAATAAGTATTATAACAAACCTGTCACAACTAGGCCCAACGGCCTCACCACATCTTTCCACTGCTAGGCCCACTGGCCTCATCTATCCACTAGGTAATGCACGGACGATGTTGGCTCAGGCCTAACTCTAGGCCCCCAACGATCGCACCGCCATCCCTCAACGCGGGTAACCATTCACAACTGAGGTAACATTCCCTGCATCATCTTATTGTTTATTTAGTGAAATCAGGTTGTTCATCTTACTTTCACACCGAACTTAAGTTTAACCTCCGGACTCGACAAAGGACAATAGTGTGACCGACACTGAACTGTTCCATAACCTAGGAACAAGGCTAGCTGCTAGTTGATACACTCTCGAGAGGTTGCAGTTACCACCCATCTAAATGCACCTTGCTTCGCGACGGCAAGATACAATTACATAACCGTTCACGCTACCAAGACACTCCTTGTATAGCTACCGACTTACCACTCGGGCTAAGTCTTATGACGAAGTGAATCCGGCACGTCCCCAACTCATGAGCAACGCCTAGCTCCGGAACCTTCACAAGACTAGCCCCGACCACAACTATGCAGTATCCGACTAGACTTGCCAAGTGGGTAGCATCAAAGGAGGCGTGATAGGTTACATAGGCTATGGCTCTCCCATTTGGGCGACAGTGGTAGTGCGTTCAATGATCAGATTGGTGGCACTATGGACTGACCCTATCGAAGCTTGGAGGGTTGGTTCATTTAATCCAGTTTCTTTCAACAACAATTCCAACAACAGAGGGTTAGTCCAACACAATAAATATAATATCATATCAACACGAAACAGATTAGTCCAATGCGAAATCGTAATATCAAATCAACATGAAACAGAAACAAACTGCACCCAATATTTCAAACAATATATAGTTAGTTCAATCAATGGTTAGTTTCAACCGGGCGATGGCGGAGATAACTCCGTCCAGTGACAGCCACAGGTTGAGTAAAAGAAAATAAACAGCACAGTTGGTTAGCGTCAACCGGGCGATGGCGGAGATACCTCCGGCCAGTAGCAGCCACAGATCGACTACAAAAGTTAGTGGAGGCGTCCACGCGATCCCGTTCCTCCATTCCATTGACTGCGGCGGTTCCTCCAGTCCATCGTCGCCGGAATGGGGAGTGGTGCATGGTACCGTCCAACACACGCCACAACTCTACAGAAAAGTAGACGAGATTCAATCCACGTGGGCGGTGCCCAACATGTATTTAGTCGCCGGCCGGAACTCAACCCACACTTGATGGGTTTATCGTATTACAGGAATGAAAACAAAGTCACGATATCTCGTGACGCACAGTTGACAGGATAAGCAATCATAAGAAAGAAAGCATCCATTCCACTCGAGGATTAACTCGACGTGGTGTCAGCGATCTTGGCAAAAAGATCCAAATGAAAGCCAGCTTCCCAAGCGTCGCAGTCAAGGCGGGCATACGCCAGCCAAGTTTGACGGAGGGAGAAGAAGCAAATAACTCTTTTGGCAAATGCCCCAACTCCGAGGATCATAAGACGACATTCGTCCGCTCCTCACCTCGGCGAAGGAGAAGAAGCAAACAATCATGGGGACGCTTAGTTATAGTTAGCTGGTCAGGTGGTTCGACAAAGCCACGCAAGTGCGAGGCGCACAAATTTATCATACGCTAATCGTTTACACACATGGACGATGAGTGAAACATGGCATCTCTAACTATACTGGAAATGAAACACGGCGTTATTATCTAAGCTCGAAATAGACATGGCATGCAAGTACACATATGGAATCGCTAGCATCGAATAGCCCCACATAAAATACCACGCATGACATGATAATCTGCAACAAACAGCACTGCTTGAGTGTTCATAGCAAGTGGTTAGCTTGCCTTCGGAGATCGACGCCATTTGGCTTGAGGGTCACGGACACATCGCGGTTTTAGGGTATCGGTTTGCCAGTACCCCGGAATACCTATACATGCATACGCGGGTGCTGAGCATATAAACATTTTACAAAAATGTGAAACCTATACCACTGGATAGATCTTCTCAAACCATGAATTTAGAAATTTGAATCACCTCGAACGGAGCTACGGTTCAAAAGTTATGGCCGTGCGATGATTAGCTAACCGCTGCTCACTTCGGAAAAAAACTGCATTGGGCTACTTCTGAACCGGGCCGGACTGGTCGCGCATTTCGCGGAATACGCCTTCCTTGCAGTGAAAGCGTGATCTCCAGAATACGCTTTCAGCTAATTGGCTTCAATCGATCGATCCATTTTTCTTTTCTTTCTCTCTTTTTTTTTTCCTTCACCGCGTTGGCACACGGCGCGCCCGGGGACGCGAGGCCGAGGATGACGACGCGGGGACGACGGCGACGCCGGCCGTGGGAGGCCACGGCGGGGCCAGCCGAGACGGCAGCGGGGACGCCGCGCCCCACCGCGGCCGGAGGCGCACACGGCGGATGGCGAACGGGGAGCAGAGCCCCGAGCTCGCCGGAAGCTCGCGCTCACGGCCATGACGAGGGCCGGGGCGGACGAGGCCGGCGTCGGGCGGCTCGGGTGGATGCCGACGGAGGGAGCGGCACGGCGGAGGCGGCTAGGGGCGGACTGGGGAGGACGGGGACGCGGGGCACACCGCATCGAGCTCGGCCGGCTTCGGCAGGGCGGCGGCCCGGGAGGGCATGGCCTCGGGGCGGGGTGGGTCGGCGACAGCGGCAGCGGGTGCGGCTTGGTGGCGGTAGACCGCTGTCGGGGGCACCGGGGACGGTGACGGAGGACGACGCGGGCGGCGTCCATGGCGCGGCCAAGGGTGGATGGCGCCGGGGACGGGGGAAACGGCGACGCTGGGGTGAGGGCGAGGCCGATAGCGGGGGAGGGGCGGTGGTGGAAGCTGGGGTGGACGCCGGGCTCGGGAGGCACGGGTGCTGGTGAGCACAAGCTCGTCTTGGCCGCCGGCCACGATGGCTGTGCACGACGCGCATCACGAGCACGCTGAGCAACTGGCTCTCAGGAAAGGAGAGGGAGTGAGGAGAGTGCGGTCGGTCTGCGCGGGGAGGGATCGACCTGGCCTCTATATAGGCAGGGGCAAGGAGCAATGGACAGCGACACTTCGATGCTTGCTCCAGAAATAAAATCAACGAAGGGGATAAGGACGGGAGCTGGATAGGGACGCCGAGCTGGATGTACAGCACTCTACAGTGAAGTTACTGCGCGGGATTAGACAGGGTTTTAGGGCTTGGCAGATTTAGGTCACGCCTAATCGTGCGTCCGGGATGTCCAGAGTGCAACGCGAGCGACATCGTCGCGTTCCCGTTGACTCGGGGCATGAAATGGAAAACGGGTTGCACCAATGGGTTCGTAACGACGAGACCAACACAACAAAACCAGAATCACTCAAAGGCGACAAACTTTTATGTATAAGATTTTCAGGAAACCGGGGTTGCGCCAGGTGTTCGATGAAATGACAGAGGTCTTCCCCATCTCAGAAAAATCCCCAAAATTCACAGTAGGCTAGAATAGGTGTATATAGTATGTGTGTGAAGTTTGAGATCAATTGGGTACCTGGAGGTTGGTCAAAGAATTTGGTGTCCAAAAATGCCCTAATGGCATGGGTATGCCAAATGCACCTACTCAAATTATATTGGCCTAATATTGTGGATATGGGGTTGTGTATGGGATCTTGTCAGCTTGGCAAGGTGGCAATGCCAAATGATTTTTGTAGCTAGGGGTTGCTTTGGAAATTGCAATTAGGCAAGAAAAAGGCATTACAAGGGAAGTACCTCAAATATTGCTCAAATGAGGTTGGGCCAATGGAGTGGAATGTTCAGGAGGTTAAATCAGGCCCATCCACAAAATTGTAGAATTTTTGGATGAGTGGAAGGTGTCTGAATACTTATTGGACTGGAAATGGCATAATAGCGGATATGATTTAACCGAGGGTTTTTGCATTGGACTATGGAATATTTTCCCATAGGGTGGATGTATA
The DNA here is from genome assembly GCA_012064385.1 of Puccinellia tenuiflora. Lineage (NCBI taxonomy): Eukaryota > Viridiplantae > Streptophyta > Magnoliopsida > Poales > Poaceae > Puccinellia > Puccinellia tenuiflora. Next base: position 468,127 of record QRDG01000571.1, on the reverse strand, counting down.
AGTATGAGGGAACCATATGGTAGCTTGGTAGAATTTATCTTAAGATACAATTGTGGTGGTGGCTTTTAGTGGAATAGACGGAAGGGTTTTGGAACACTGGAGTGGCATCAATGTGTGACAACGAAAATAGTGGCATCGAGATATGGTGGAGGTTGATAAGCTCAAGGTTTGTTGGGAAATCTCCAAGTGAGCAAAACCAAAGTCAATTCAAAGACCAACAAGTGGGAGAAAATAGTTTGGAAACAGAAAAAGTTTTTCAGGCGGGAGAAAAACATTACTAACATTAGGGACGAATTTTCGGGATGTGACACTACACAAATACAAGGACCTATTACTCGAGCTCGTGCACGTCAACTAAATTATCAGGTACTTTCGTTTCTTGGAACTCTTCCAAATTTACATGAGAATATGCTACTGCCTAAAACCGATGTGTTTGTTACACTTAGGAATAATGGACCTAGCGAGGAGTTGATGGACAAGTATTGGAGCATGATCGTCCATGGAGATGGCAGCAAGCATACGAGGATTGAAGATGACGCCACACATGGAGAATCGAGGGTTGTGAAGCCACTATAAGGGAGCATGAAGTCATGGACGAAATATTCAAAGACCACACTTCATATTTTCGTCCATAGAATTATATGGTGTTGTGCCACCTCTATTTATGGGCCAGGCCCATGTATTTTTGAGATACCTTTTCATAGGCTGTTTTTAGAGTCCGTATTGATAGGGAAGCCGACTTAGGAAGGATTTCGGCCCCCTTTTCCAAGGCTGCACGAAATTTCCCTAAGTTTCCCTATAAATACCCCCCTAGGTCGTCACTTTAGAGTTTGGGTTTTGTTTAGTCTAAAGTTAGCTAGCCGTCGCTGCAACTTCGCCGTACTTCGTTTGTGCCAGATCGGCCAGACAAAGACCGCTCTTCGGAACCCCACTTTCATCTATAATCATTCATATTTGCAATATTCAGATTGCCAATTCTTAGTTCTTGCTTGTTCTTCGATTGCCTGCAGGAATTAGACCTTAGTTGGTTTGGTCGATTATGTTTCGGCGCTGTCATAAACCTTCCCGGAGTTGGTGTAGCGATTGCTAAGGCATAGCGTCCTCGCACGTTTGTAGTCGGATCGTCAACGTCGACGCCACCCAAATCGATATTTATCATCTCATCGAAAGATCGGACACCTGTAACAGCCCCAGCTTGTAATGAAAAATACGAAGAATTTTTCCACTTTTTGCATTCTTGTTTGCATCATGGCATCCATATGAAATTGCCATTTCTAGCTATGCACATATGCAAGCAACTAAAAAGGGGGAAGCAAAACTTCCCACACATCCAAACCAAATGCAATTACTCAACTTAGCAAACCAAATCATTCTTGGACTTCCAAATGGGTTAGGAAGTTCCAAGTTTACTTTTTATAACTAATTGTCAAGATTCAATTATTGCCAAATGAGAAATGAACTTGAGAATCCACAATTGGTTTATTTCAATTCTATTTTTTGTAACGCCCCAAGATCGGTACTATGCAGACTTTAGCGTTCCAACCAAATCCGCATAATAACGATCCTAAAGGACGCCCACCAGGCATAACGTATACGTCGCAACACACACGTTATGCGGGTGGAATTGTGATAACATTACAACAGTTCTCGATGGAACCCACAAAAGAACATATATACAACAACGACTCACCGAGTCAAGAGCAAAGATACAATACAAAGATCCAAAGAACAGCGGAAGCGGGTAGCGTCCGGCTACGGACAAGAAACAAATTGGACTAAGAGTCCTGAAGATAAACGAAGGCACCATATCCCTGCCCAGGCCAAGCCGGAGGGATTCCCAAGCTAACGTCGTCAGACTTCAAACCTGTTGGCTGCATTGGAATAGCAGCCCCGAAGGGGTCAGTACTAGTAGAAGTACTGGCAAGTAATACTCACAAGATATCAAAGCTGGAATTCCGGGGGAAGAGGGTTAGCGATTGAGGCGGCGGCAAGCAGCACTAACAACTTATAGAGACATGCTACAACTTTCGTCTAAAGAGACAAGATAAGAGAGCGCATAAGAAACCAACTATACTACTCACCACATCAAAAACCCGACCAAGTATTACTCCCTCGATCAACCACCCGCGAGGAAGCAATCAGGGCAACTCACACGGTGAACAAGTTTTATGGGTTATTATTCAAGTAATCTATCTTACTAGTCAAGTTATTATCATTATAAGGTGCAAGTTGTCTATGATCTTTTTAGCCAGCGCATTTCACCAAGTCGTCCATAACCACGGACACGGCTTTTCAAAAAGATTTAACCCTGCAGGGATGCACCAATGAACCCACACACATCGAAACACTCGCTTAGAGGTGTACCGGTGGAGCGTTCGATGCAATACTTCCCTTCTCTACAAACAAGTCCAGGGAGCCACCTAGCTAGGTCTGATCCACCTTGAGAGTCCGGCCGAAGCTTCGAGGTGGGCCTAACCATTTGCGTCTACGTGCTAGGTGACACAAACTACCATGAGAATGGTCACTTCGCATCATACCGCAAGCCCTACGTAAGTAACCACGTATCCATCTTACCATATCATCCGCGCTTGTAACCGTAGAAACACCCAAACTACTTGTGGCACCTGGACAGGTTTGAGGATCCGGTAATAGATTGCGGGGAGGCCCATAGAACTCCCACATGTGGTTAGTGCGCTCAGTCTTGGATCAGCGGAAAAGAACTCGGGTCCTAGGCGACACTAGCAGAACAAAACGCCACGATTGGCCTTCCGCCGGTGCCTTATCTTTATTATATTATTCCCATCGCAACAGAAATTAAAGATTACCATTTTAGTTGAGCCTAGCTATAATGTTATCAACAAGACTAGATAAAAGAGACAACAGACTCAAGCAAAGAACCTAAGCATGCACTACGACTCGCAAGGCTAACAAGGTAAACAAGCAACAGGGTAAGTAGGATGTGGGGGTGTGGCTATATCATGGCTGCAAGGTAAACATGCAAATAGGATCGGGACAGAAGCATCGTGACATAAGGCTAGCAAGGAACAAAAGATAGGACGAGTAAGAGACAGAAAACAAGCAAAGATAGCAAGGGAGTATCACTTGCCTGCAATCCGGTAGAGGTAGCAGAACCTGTCGTTGCTCACATCAACTCATCGGCCTATCCCGAAGAAGCAACGAACACTGGCCAACGGAAAAGATGCATTTTACTCTATGGCAAAAGAAGCGGCATGTTGATGACATGATGCATGACAAATTAAATGTGATCCAATTTTATTCCCTAACACATGGCAAATCATTTTAAATGGGATCGGTGCACAATATAGATGCACCGGACAAAACCCCATAATTTAGTTGATTTAATTCGACTAAATGGATAAAGGTGCGATGTTGATTAAGCATGCATGATTTTATAAGATACGCATATATGGTATAAGGGTGTAGGGTTGGGGTCACACATCGGATTCGGGGAAACTTCGGGTTCGGAGAGGAAGTAGTCGAAGTAGTCATAGTCGAAGTAGTCGTTCCGGTTGAAGTAGTCGAGGTACGCGACGTCGTGGAAGTAGTCGTACTCGGGTCGTCGTTGTGGCGGACCTTGGCGTTCCGGGCTTCGGGGTCGTCAGGGTTCCACGATGGTCGGGGAAGATCTTGGCGTGTCCACGAGGGCGGCATCGGTCACGACACGAAGAACTTGTCGATCCACGGAGATCTTGGAGGCTCTGGTCTTCACGGTCACGGAGACGACACGGCACGGGGATGGGAACACGACGGGAACACGTCGGGGAACGGCTTCACGGTGCATCGGGGAACCACGACGGGCACGTCGGGGAAACGGGAAACGTCGGGGAACCGGCTTCGGGAACGAAAGAAGTCGTGCAGTGGCAACATGTCACGGAGGCAAACAGGAGATGCCGGGAAATGGAGGCACACGTGCAGGAACAGCAGCAGCACGGGCACGACAACGGGCGTCGGGGAACAACGAGGACGACCGTCGGAGGCGGAAGAGAGCACACGAGCAGCAGCACGACAACACCACATGGGAACAGTAGCAGGGGATGGCTGCGGCTGGGCAGAGAGGGAGCTCGGGAGGAGGGTGGCCATGAGGGGCGGAGCAGGCCGGCCGGGAGAGGAGGTGTTGCAAGGGCGGTCGAGGGAGGAGGCGATGCGTGGGAGCAGGAGCCGGCCGCGGGCCGAGGCAGAAGGCGCAGGGGAGAGGAAGGGGCCTACATGGGCGCACGGCTGGACGGCCTGGGAGGTGGTGGGTCGACGGCGGCGACAGGTGGCCGAGCAGGAGGGTGGCGGAGGAGGAGGAACCGGTGGCGGGGTGGTGCTGGAGGAGGCGAGCAAGGAGGAGCAGACGCGGGCGACCGAGGTCGGGGTGGTGCAGGGGAGCTCGGCAGAGCACGAAGAGGAGGCCGGACGGAGGAGCTCGAGTACGGGGACGACCGCGGCAAGAGGAGATGCAGATGGCCGGGGTAGAGAAAGCTCACGGAGGAGGTCGGCCAGAGCGGGCGGAGAGGAGCGGGAGGGAGGAGGAGGTGCGAGGTGGAGGAAGGCGTCGGGGAAGGCGCGGGATCGAGCCGGGGAAGCTGGGTGCGGGTGAGGCTCGGGGAGGAAGAAGGAGCACGGGAGAAAGAAAGAAAAAAAAAGGGGAGAGGAGAAGAAAAGAAAGGGAAGAAAAAGAAGGAAAAAGGGGGAAAAAGAAAAAGGAGAGAGGTGGAAGACCATTTTCGCGAAATGACGAAAACGGAGGAGGGTGGCTGCAAGGTGCAAGGGGGTAGGAGGAAAAGAGCCAGGGCAGGAATTAGGGTTTTGGAGGCTAGGTGGGCTTGGGCCGGTTTGGGCTTCTCTCTCGCATCTCAAAATATATTTTTTTACAAATTAATTTGGCAATTAATTTTCGAAAACGGAGACGACTGTCTCAGTAAAACTTTTGTGACAATTTTAGCAAAACAAAATAGGGTTTAATAAAAAATAATTTTTGTTGCCAAAAATATGCGATGCTATGATGCTGATGTCATGATGATGCAAAAAGCAAAACAAACAAAAATCTAATTTGGGGAAAACCCTGGGACATTACAACCGACACCACTAATAAGGGATCTCGCCCCGAGATCCATGCTACCACCGGGGAGAAGAAGAGTAAGGTAAACTATCGAATCTTCCTGCACCATGTTGTTCTTCTCGACACCACTAACAAGAGGTTCTTGCTCACGTCGATGGCGATGTTCGTCTGACAAGATGCTTCCAAAGATCGAACCTATTAGGTAAAAGGGTTAGAAAATCGTCCACCCACGAAGATGCTATGACTCAGAAGATAGATAAGAAATAAGTTTTAAATCATATAAGATAAGAGGGGAAAGAAGGTAGAGGTAAGGAGTAAACAAGAATTCCTATAGAGATCTTTTCAAATAACTTTAATAAAATAGTTTGGACACTCTACAACAACGACCATTAGCTAGGGTATCCTACAGGCAGACTGGACCCGCGGGGTATCGAAGAACCAGAGCTCTGATACCACTTTGTAATGCCCCAAGATCGGAACTATGCAGACTTTAGCGTTCCAGCCAAATCCGCATAATAACGATCCTAAAGGACGCCCACCAGGCATAACGTGCACGTCGCAACACACACGTTATGCGGGTGGAATTGTGATAACATTACAACAGTTCTCGATGGAACCCACAAAAGAACATATATATAACAACGACTCACCGAGTCAAGAGTAAAGATACAATACAAAGATCCAAAGAACAGCGGAAGCGGGTAGCGTCCGGCTACGGACAAGAAACAAATTGGACTAAGAGTCCTGAAGATAAACGAAGGCACCATATCCTTGCCCAGGCCAAGCCGGAGGGATTCCCAAGCTAACGTCGTCAGACTTCAAACCTGTTGGCTGCATTGGAATAGCAGCCCCGAAAGGGTCAGTACTAGTAGAAGTACTGGCAAGTAATACTCACAAGATATCAAATCTGGAATTCCGGGGGAAGAGGGTTAGCGATTGAGGCGGCGGCAAGCAGCACTAACAACTTATAGAGACATGCTACAACTTTCGTCTAAAGAGACAAGGTAAGAGAGCGCATAAGAAACCAACTATACTACTCACCACATCAAAAACCCGCCCAAGTATTACTCCCTCGATCAACCACCCGCGAGGAAGCAATCAGGGCAAATCACACGGTGGACAAGTTTTATGGGTTATTATTCAAGTAATCTATCTTACTAGTCAAGTTATTATCATTATAAGGTGCAAGTTGTCTATGATCTTTTTAGCCAGCGCATTTCACCAAGTCGTCCATAACCGCGGACACGGCTTTTCGAAAAGATTTAACCCTGCAGGGATGCACCAATGAACGCACACGCATCGAAACACACGCTTAGAGGTGTACCGGTGGAGCGTTCGACACAATACTTCCCTTCTCTACAAACAAGTCCAGGGAGCCACCTAGCTAGGTCTGATCCACCTTGAGAGTCCAGCCGAAGCTTCGAGGTGGGCCTAACCGTTTGCGTCTACGTGCTAGGTGACACAAACTACCATGAGAATGGTCACTTCGCATCATACCGCAAGCCCTACGTAAGTAACCACGTATCCATCTTACCATATCATCCACGCTTGTAACCGTAGAAACACCCGAACTACTTGTGGCACCTGGACAGGTTTGAGGATCCGGTAATAGATTGCGGGGAGGCCCATAGAACTCCCACATGTGGTTAGTGCGCTCAGTCTTGGATCAGCGGAAAAGAACTCGGGTCCTAGGCGACACTAGCAGAACAAAACGCCACGATTGGCCTTCCGCCGGTGCCTTATCTTTATTATATTATTCCCATCGCAACAGAAATTAAAGATTACCATTTTAGTTGAGCCTAGCTATAATGTTATCAACAAGACTAGATAAAAGAGACAACAGACTCAAGCAAAGCACCTAAGCATGCACTACGACTCGCAAGGCTAACAAGGTAAACAAGCAACAGGGTAAGTAGGATGTGGGGGTGTGGCTATATCATGGCTGCAAGGTAAACATGCAAATAGGATCGGGACAGAAGCATCGTGACATAAGTCTAGAAAGGAACAAAAGATAGGACGAGTAAGAGAAAGAAAACAAGCAAAGATAGCAAGGGAGTATCACTTGCCTGCAATCCGGTAGAGGTAGCAGAACCTGTCGTTGCTCACATCAACTCATCGTCCTATCCCGAAGAAGCAACAAACACTGGGCAACGGAAAAGATGCATTTTACTCTACGGCAAAAGAAGCGACATGTTGATGACATGATGCATGACAAATTAAATGTGATCCAATTTTATTCCCTAACACATGGCAAATCATTTTAAATGGGATCGGTGCACAATATAGATGCACCGGACAAAACCCCATAATTTAGTTGATTTAATTCGACTAAATGGATAAAGGTGCGATGTTGATTAAGCATGCATGATTTTATAAGATACGCATATATGGTATAAGGGTGTAGGGTTGGGGTCACACATCGGATTCGGGGAAACTTCGGGTTCGGAGAGGAAGTAGTCGAAGTAGTCGTCGTACTCGAAGTAGTCGTTCCGGTTGAAGTAGTCGAGGTACTCGACGTCGTGGAAGTAGTCGTACTCGGGTCGTCGTCGTGGCGGACCTTGACGTTCCGGGCTTCGGGGTCGTCGGGGTTCCACAATGGTCGGGGAAGATCTTGGTGTGTCCACGAGGGCGGCATCGGTCACGACACGAAGAACTTGTCGATCCACGGAGATCTTGGCGGCTCTGGTCTTCACGGTCACGGAGACGACACGGCACGGGGATGGGAACACGACGGGAACGCGTCGGGGAACGGCTTCATGGTGCATCGGGGAACCACGACGGGCACGTTGGGGAAACGGGAAATGTCGAGGAACCGGCTCCGGGAACGAAAGAAGTCGTGCAGCGGCAACACGTCACGGAGGCAAACGGGAGATGCCGGGAAACGGAGGCACTCATGCAGGAACAGCAGCAGCACGGGCATGGCAATGGGCGTCGAGGAACAACAGGGACGACCGTCGGAGGCGGAAGAGAGCACACGGGCAGCAGCACGGCAACACCACGCGGGAACAGCAGCAGGGGATGGCTGCGGCTAGGGCAGAGGGGGGAGCTCGGGAGGAGGGTGGCCGGGAGGGGCGGAGCAGGCCGGCTGGGAGAGGAGGCGTTGCAGGGGCGGTCACGGGAGGAGGCGACGCGCGAGAGCAGGAGCCGGCCGCGGGCCGAGGCAGAAGGCGCAGGGGAGAGGAAGGGGCCTGCACGGGCGCACGGCTGGACGGCCTGGAGGTGGTGGGTCGACGGCAGCGACGGGCGGCCGAGCAGGAGGGTGGCGGAGGTGGGAGGAACCGGTGGGCGGGGTGGTGCTGGAGGAGGCGAGCAAGGAGGAGCAGACGCGGGCGACCGAGGTCGGGGCGGTGCAGGGGAGCTCGGCAGAGCATGAAGAGGAGGCGGACGGAGGAGCTCGAGGACGGGGATGACCGCGGCAAGAGGAGATGCAGATGGCCGGGGTAGAGAGAAAGCTCAGGGAGGAGGTCGGACAGAGCGGGCGGAGAGGAGCGGGAGGGAGGAGGAGGTGCGAGGTGGAGGAAGGCGTCGAGGAAGGCGCGGGATCGAGCCGGGGAGCAGGAGATCGAGCCGGGTAAGCTGGGTGCGGGTGAGGCTCGGGGAGGAAGAAGGAGAATGGGAGAAAGAAAGAAAGAAAAAAAAGAAAGGGGAGAGGAGAAAAAGAAAGGGAAGAAAAAGAAGGAAAAAGGGGGGGAAAAGAAAAAGGAGGTGGAAGACCATTTTCGCGAAACGACGAAAACGGAGGAGGGTGGCTGCAAGGTGCAAGGGGGTAGGAGGAAAAGAGCCAGGGCAGGAATTAGGGTTTTGGAGGCTAGGTGGGCTTGGGCCGGTTTGGGCTTCTCTCTCGCATCTCAAAATATATTTTTTGCAAATTAATTTGGCAATTAATTTTCGAAAACGGAGACGACTGTCTCAGTAAAACTTTTGTGACAATTTTAGCAAAACAAAATAGGGTTTAATAAAAAAAATGTTGCCAAAAATGCGTGCTATGATGCTGATGGCATGATGATGCAAAAACCAAAACAAACAAAATCTAATTTGGGGAAAACCCCGGGACATTACATTTTTTAAACCAAGTTAAACTTTCCAAAATTCAAACTAAAATCATGGGGAGCTTCAATATTATTGTGAGCCTCCATGAATATTTTCATTATTTTTGGAAATGTTTAAGTGCTCCAACTAAATACAATTTGTAAATTATCAAAATTGATAATAGTTGAACCTTGTGAACAAATGTTGCTCTAAACATTTTATTTTAAAGCACCAATTTTTGTGGAGGTTCTAAGGGTACAGTGGAGGCCACCTGAATTTTTAGATTTTGTAAGCTGCTTCTGGACTAAGCTGCTTCTAGACTAGTTTGTAATTACAGAAAATCTAGACAGGGGGTTTTCGTGAAGGCATCGTCTTCTCCCCACTGTGGCCACAGTGGCCGGCGCCCATGCCGCCCCGCCCCCTGTGCCGCACCATGGCGTGGCCCCTGGTGGACTAGGAGCCCCCCCACACTGCCCACCTGCTCCCCTCACCCTCTCCTCCTCGTTCCTCCCCCAATTTCCGGATCGAGGCGAACCCTAGCTTCCCCGCTCTGACCACCGCGGAGACGTCACCGTCTCCGTCGAATTGCCGCCACTTGGAGCCTCCCAGGAGCGAGCCGACGCCGCCTTCTCCTCCGCCGCACCCTCCCCTACCTCTACGCCGTAGGAATCGGGGCGGGATCGCCCGAGTCGCCGTCGACGTCCTTTTTCTTCTCCGCTCTGGCCGCCGCCTTCCGAGCACCATTGCGTCGCCGACCGGCCTCCCGGTCTTTGCCGCCCACTCCAACGAGTCCCTGGTGAGTTCCTGCGCGTCTACCCCTTCTCCCCGCCCCCCTCCCTCTCATCCTCACCGTCGTTCCCCGTCGGTCACCGCTGCCTCTGCCGTTGCCGTCCCGGTCGTGCCGGCCTTGGGGCCAGTTGGCTCCCGACGCTAGCCCGGCCTGGCCACGGTCTGGGCCGGCCACGAGGCCGGCAGCCTCAGGCACAGCCCCGGCCTGGTACCCGGTCTGGGCCGGCCAGGAGGCCGGCCGCCTCTGCCTGGGAACCGGCCTGGGCCGATTTAGAGGCCAGCCCAAACAGTAAAAACAGTTAATTAATTAAATTAAAATAATTAATAACTTTTTACTTAGTGCTTCAAATTCGACAAATCAAATATCAAATTGTTCAGAAAAACAAACTCTACATGTTAGAATCATTGAAATGTTCTTTTGAATTTATATTCTTGTTTTTTATCTAATAATTCCTAAAATGGCATAATTAATACCTAATTTGGAAAAATTCATAACTTAAGAAATATTAACCAAAAATTAAGGATAAAATATCAATGTGATCAGCACTTCAATTGCTATCAACCATGCAAATATCATATCATGTTCACAAATATTTATTTGATGTTATTCTTGAATTGATTAAAAGAATTAAATTCGAATAATTATTTAATTCACTATTTAATCTTTGATAATTGAAAATTTACAAATAAGGTATCAAATGATCGGAAGAACAAACCCTATCTAATCATGTCATGTTCATGCATATTTAAGCCACATCTTTGTAATTTGATAATTTATAGATAATGTGGTCACTAAGATAAATAGGGGTTGTTTCCAATAATTGCACTAATTATTTGGAACTCCATTTAATTTTGTTAAATAAATTAAATGATGATATCTTTGCATAAGCTTGACATGTCATCATGTGATTATGCATTGCACTTGTCTTCGTGTGATTTATTTTGTTCTTCTGTATTTGTTTGGGTATCGATAGATTCCGGAGTGGAGGTTAACCCTACCTACCCCGACGAGCCATACTACACGCCCCGGCAGCAAGGTGTTGGGGTTATGCCAAACAGGTGTCCTCACAGAGGAGACTAAAAGCCAGCATACTAGGGTGGCCCATAGTGGTGGTTAAGCCGAATTCGGCTTAACCGAGCGGCCCAGTGTGCTGAAGCGAGGAGGCCCATCCGGCTAAGGGAAGGTTCCAGAAGCCGGCCTGCATTGCGGAAGACTTAGCCCACAAGGCAGGGCCCAAGCCGGATTAGAGTAGAACTATGTACTTAGTCGGTGGGATAGGTTTCCTCCTGTAAGCCTAGGTCCGGACGCCTTTATAAGCTGGCCTACGGGAC